>JAHBCN010001595.1:112455-133058 GCA_019359885.1 Listronotus oregonensis | reverse complement strand
AAAATCTGTCTAATAATTTGGTCTTCTGTTAATGTTTTTATATAAGAAATAGGTATTTAATTTAAAAAAGAGTGTAGGAAAATTTAAATTACCTATCTTTTTTTTTTAGATGAGTTGTATTTTGCTTGTAAGGAGTAAATATAAATGTATTAAAGTCATAACTTCTATAAGGACATAATTTAACTTATACACTAAAATTATACCCCTACAGGGCCCAGGGGGTTTATCGAATCTTATTGCTTTTAAAAAATAATCAGAGTACCCAATAAATAAATACAAAGGGGTGACCTTTTTAAGTTTCCACCAATGAATATGCTTGTGAATATGTGATATTGGCCTCAGGAATGCCAATGAAAAGGGGAAGGTATGGGGGTCAAGATTCAAAACCATCTAATTTTAGTAAAAATTTTAAAAAAAGGGTTTACTCAGTTTTTACATTACATTCGGAAAAATTTTCGTTTTTTTTAACAATGCCATCACAAATTTGTACTAAGAACCTGTTGTTTGCCTCTTTTCATTTTTGCTAATGAGAATTATTCTTGTCCAGTAGTAATTTTCAGTTCATATTTTTTGCAGGGTATATTATCCTCTTGCAGATATAAATTAGCAAAAACAGCCAAAAAAATTTTTTCTTTTTGGGATCTTTTGGATCCATCTAATAAATCGTTTATGGAAACAGCAAACTAAAATTTAGTGGAATTAGCAGAAAAATTATGATATTATTAGGGACTTATTGGAATTAGTAAAAAATTAGTGGAATTTTTGGGAATTATAGTGATTTAGTGGTATTAGTAGGGGAATTGTTAACATTCCAAAGGTTTTTTGGATATTAGCAATCTGTGACTTTTTTTTCCCCCGCTGCATATCCTGAAACCTGGGTTCCCATTGAGATGCAATATATTTATTCTCAAACAGTAATACAGAGTATATTCAAATAGTACACAAAAACAAAAAAATTCACTTTTTGGGAAAAAAATTTACAATTATCATGACATATTTGTCATGAACACTTTTGTTTTCCCGGGGCCCGGGTTCCCGGGGGGGATAATCCACCCGAACAAACAGGTGCTTAGGAAGGGTTCCCCAACCAAACAAAGGCGGACAAACCCCTTTTTAGGCAAAAAAGGGTTCCCCGGCTTTAAACGAATGCGGAAAGGACCATTTTTATAGGATGGCCGGGGATGCGGCCCGAAAAAATCTGGTTCCTGTAACAAGGACCGGAGCACCCACGTCACTAGCCGGAGAGGAGGGCATGGAATTTAAACGTCTGCTCGTCATACTCTCCAGGAGACAGGGACACCAGAACACATCAGAACACATTGTGCTCGTGTCCGGAGCAAATAAAAAGAGATGAAAAAACTATCTCCCAATCTGGTATCGGATTATTAGAAGTCCGATCCTATTGGAAAAATAAAAAAAGGTGTGACCCAAATAGACTGAGCGGCCGCAGTGGGGGGGGTGTCCACCATTTTAAACCACCTACCTACCTACCTACTACCTTATTTTAAAAAAAATGATAAAAAAAAAGAATTGGAAAAAAAATCACTCACATCATTCAATTCATTCAACAGAAAATGCAGTAGTGGAGTACAATAAGACGGCAAAGCAACGACAGAAAGTTATAATTAGCAGTATTTTTGGGTAATTAGTTGTTCTAAATTATGAGATAAAAGTAGGTTTTTTTTTTTAAACGTGGGCACGGCAAACTAGCAAAAATATATGTATTAAAATAATGCATAATGCGATTCATAACACTATTTCTGCCCCCATCTTGCAACTTCTATTGAGGGGAATGTTTAAGTCGAGTGTCCGAAGGAACGAAAGTTAATGAGCGAAAGATCGGGGCAGTTTATGTTTTTTTTAATTAATTGGAATCCAAATATTACATCAGGTAAATTCTACGGAGTTCTAGGCTATCAATATCTAGTAAATTTAGTCGCTGGTGGTAAGAAAAAAGACTTATCCATTTCAAGCCCATAAAGTGGGAAAATTTGAAATTTATTTTGAACACATTAAATTCGGCTGATACAGGGTGACCAGATAATACAACAGTACCCCAGGTGAACTTAAAAAGAATTTAGTTAAATCTTTTTTGGAAAACAACAGTGTAATATGGCACCTTCATATGTAAGTCATCAACAAAGGATTAAAAGTACAAAATAAATTTTTAAATTTTTTATTGTATAGGCATGGGTTTTCCCTTACAAGGACGTGCTTAATTCAACTAGAATCCAGCAGGGATTAAAATCATTAAAAACGGGGCAGGATGCAATGGCGATATTCGTGGAAAAATTTTTTGAAAACATGATTAATTGTAATGGTTTGGTTGAATCTATTAATTTCCATTTTCCCGACTAGAGCCACTTGAGCTGGCAATTTTTTTTATAAAAATAGACAACGAACTAATGAGGACTAAACAGCTTTGTTGATCGACTTTTAAAAAATTATAAAATGACAATTATACCGAGACTGAATTATTTTCTGTAAGTTTAGTTAGTTTTAAGGGGCAATAGCTGAAGGTGGGCGTCGAGTTGATTGATTGATTATTTATTGATAAAGTAAATACACAAGTTGAGGTTTTGTCTCCCTCGCATGCAGCCTACAGGGCTTGTTGTATCTCTTGTGTATTTGTTTCAGTTAAAAGGTTTGACCCCTTTAGACAGGTGTAGTAGCCCTTTATGTTCTTTTTTTCCCAGCCTCCTGGTGGTTAGTGTCCACCATGAGGTTTTGATTTGCTCCAGTATGTAAGTGCAGGGCACTCATATATGTGGAGGCTGTCTCTTCCTCTTCGCACATAGTCTGCAAATGGGTTCTTCTCTATAGATGCCCATAGTGTGCATATGCTTTCTTAGGGTGCAGTGTGGTTATTAATCCTGTCACTATTCTAATCTGATTCCTATTTAGTTTTAGTAGTTCACTTGTCAATTTTTATGGTGAGTCCAACATTGATTTACTGTGATTTTGCCTTGGAATGTGGTTCCAGTATGACTGATGTTGTGTTTGAATCCACCGAGTCATGTGCCACGAACCCAGGCTTTTGGTATTCCAAAAAAAGGTTCAGGACCCACAAACATTGGGCCCGGGGGCCTGCCTGGCCAGGGAGTCTGCATTTTCATTGCCCTGCATTCCCCTGTCCTGGCACCCCGGAAAGTGTAACTTTGTTGTGGTTTGCCAGGTTTAGGGGGCATTGCAGACAGCTCCAAACCAACCTTGAGTTGACTTGTTGGGATGCCAAAACTTTTTGGGCTTGACTATCAGAGAAGATAGTAATGTCCCTGCCCCTTTATTCCCCCCCTCCCCAAATTCTCTGCAGACAAAGTTCAATGGCATATATTTCCGCCTGAAAATAGTGGCATATTTCCCCCGGAAGAAAGCATTAAACCTGGGGGGCATACCATTTTCCTGCGCCGGCCCATTGTCATCTTGGATCCATCGGTATCCCAAAAAAATTCCGAGATGACCAGGGGATCGCTCACTACCGCCCCAGGTAAGCTGGGTTTTGTATGGTCTGTGGTATTTTTCCGTTTTGGATTTTATCACTGCTCATCTCAAATATTGGGTTTGTGATACTGCTCGTTATTCTGGTGTGTCCTAGGGGAGGCCCAGAGCCCCGTTGCCGTTAATTTCAGCCTGTATGCCCCAATCCTCGCCTCCGCCTTAATAATTATACCAAGAGGGGGGAGGCTTAGTAGGGTTTCCATGGCTGCAGTTGGAGTGCTTTTGTCCCGTTATACAGAGTGCTAGTCGCTGGAGTATGGATAACTCCAGCTCAGCTTTTTTCTGTTCTATTTTTGGCCACCAGATAGTTGAACCGTAGGTTATCATGGGGCTTACCACAGAGTGTACAACCAATATACTATGGGGGCTGAAATCCCCAATTCTTCCCCACAGCTCTTTTGGAGCCAAGAGCCATTTTGCCCTTTTTAAAAACATTCTGCATATGTGGATTCCAGGTTAGCTTAGAATCCAGAGTTAATCCAAGGTATTTACCTCCTGAACATGCGAGTGTGGTACCAAAAATGAGGAGATATTAAATCATCCAGCTTCCTTCGTCTAGTGAAGGGTATTAGCGAGTTTTGCCAGGATTAACGGGGGTTTCCGTTGCACCATCCCTCCACAATTTCAGTGCCCTTTTCAAAACCCGGGGTTGTTTTGTTTGCTTCCCCAGACAAGTATAGGGTGTCATCCCATACCCCTGGGTTAAAAGCCCTTATTATTCAGTTCCACCAGGAGTTCTAACAACCATATCCCACAGAGGGGGTAGAACCCCCCCCGGGGGATCCTTTTACCACGACACCTCCATTGTTTCGCTGAATAACGTTGCTTGCGCTCGTCTGCCAAGTAACATGTTGTTTATCCACCACAAATGGTGCGTTAACATTATTCTGGAAGAGCCGCGGCCATTGAGTTGAAGGAGGTTCGATCAAAAGCTCCCCCAATGTCAAGAAATGCAGCAAGTGGGTTTCCTTGTTGTTCAGTGCAGTTCTAATCTGGCACCAGTTGATGATGAGCAGATTCCCTGATTTTTTTGACTGATAGGCATGTTGGTTTTTGTGGAGTGGCCTCTCTGTCAGAGAGTTTTCCCTGACATACCTGTCGATCAGTTTTTCCATTGTTTTTATCATAAAAGACGACAATGTAATTGGTCTAAGTCCCTTTGCCTGGGAGCTTTGGAATGAAGACCATTTTAGTCTGCTTCCATGCATTGGGCAAATAGCAGTGGAACTAGGGTTTGCTTTCCCTGCTGTAGTAGTGCTGGGATTATCCCATCAGGTCCAGGTGCTTTGTAGGCTTCAAATGATTCAATTGCCCACTTGATTTTTTCGTAGGTTATGATTTCCTTTGCTACTTCCCAGTCGCTTCTTGTGGGCCGAATATTCGGAACATTGACGTCTGGATAGGTCTCATTAAGTTGAGTTTCTCTTGATCCTGGTAGATGTGTTTGGAGCAAAATCTCCAATGTTTCCCTGCCAGTTTCAGAGTAGGTTCCATCTGGTTTTTTTAGAGTGCCAACAGGATTGACCGGATCTTTAGACAGGATTTTTTGGAGTCTGGCTGCCGTGCTGGTATTTTCAACCTCCTGGCAGTATTTCCTCCATGAATCCAGTTTAGCCTTTCGGACCTGTTTATTGTATTCGGTGAGTGCAGATTGATATTCATCCCACTCACCCGTTTTCTTCGCTCTGTTGAACAGTCTGCGGGTTTTTTTCCTTAGCTCCAGTAGTTCGTTATTCCACCAGGTAGACTTTTTCCTGGCGGTTTGCTTTACTAGAGGACAGTTATTCTGATAAGAGTTTGTAATAGCCTTCAGTAGTTCACAGGAAGCAAGCTCTATGTCAGTAGTGTTCCTAATGCTGGTTTTGACGTTACTGCAGTTGATGGCCAAAGTTTCCTTGTATTTCTCCCAGTCCGTGCTCCTCGGATCACGGTACTCCCCCATTGACCTCTGAAATGCAGAGATCGCCAGGAAGATGTGCCTGTGATCAGACAGCGACGGTTCCTCAGATACATACCACCGAGTTACCTAGGATCGTATACGCGGAGATGCCAAAGTAACGTCGATTACCTCTTTACGGGCTCTAGTCACAAAAGTAGGTTCATTCCCCCTATTTAATACCTCTAAATTTTCAGAAATAATAAAGTCTAAAAGGTACTCACCTCTCCTGTTGATATCACTGCTTCCCCAAGCAGTGTGGTGTGCGTTGGCATCCATCCCAATAATGAGCTGTAGGTTAGAGCGCCTACAGAATTGCACCACCTGGCGGAGTTCCTCAGATGGGGGTAGATCGATTGCATCGTATGGAAGATAGGTTGAAGCGAGGACAGCTTCAGTCCATACACCTTCCATGATGTATTTCAGCCTTACCGCCGCCTGATCCCTAGAACAGAATTCAGTCAGCTTTAAGGCATGTAATTTTCCTTCTTAATAAATATGCAGGATCTGACATTACCAGAGTTGGAGTCATATATTAACTTACCTCCGGCTTCGCCAAAGCCCCCAACTTTTCCTTTAAAAAGCCAAGGTTCTTGTATGAGGGCTATGTCCGCGTCTCCACGAGATAGGAGCCTGCATAGGACAGCCGTGGCTGCCCTGTTATGCTGCAGGTTTGCTTGAAGCACCCGCAGTTCCTGCAGACTCCTGTTTGCGTGTTTTGGTCACTCTGAAGGTGATTGGGTTTAGGCCCAGAAAGGCTTGGTAGCCCCTCTTGCCCAATAGGCCTTTTCATCATGTGACAAGCGCAAGCGCAGTCGCCATGTTGAAATAGCGGCAATTCAAAAATTTCGTACTGTTTTGATCGACAATGGCTGGGAATACAGTATTATCTCCCCAATTAAATCATTTACTGGAAAAAATCGTTGATAGTGCTTCACCGATTTATTATTCAGTTGAAGCCCATAATTGTACGCAATTTAAAAGGTAGCTTAAATGTCATGGACGTCTTTAAACAGGAAAAAGAAGTGAGCTAATTGAGAGGTTAGGCATCATTACTTCTTTACTATACAAAAAGTATCTATAATTTTATTCTAATTAGACCTACCACATATATACAATTGTTATATTGATTAAATTTTATTGTATTTAAATGATTTAGAGCGTGTATTACTCTTACGTACTCCATAACAACACCGCTTCTTCGTTCCTTTTCGTACTGATATCATTATAATAATCGATTAAAAAAACCTATTTGCTAATTAAGGCACTTTTTTCTTTATTTTCGTATTGCTTTTCTTCAATAACTATACTTTCTTTAGTATTTTTTTATTTTAATTATGTGTTTACAGGCCCTTTAACATGCTTGTTTACAAAAAACAGTACGAAAAAAATGGCTGATACTGACGCATGCGCACAAAAAAAAATTGTGATGAAAAGGTCTATTCCTTCAGGGCGTGTTCGTCCATAGCAAGTACAAGGGTGATGCCCTGTTTCTCACTACGGCTGCTGATGAGCCTCCAGTCACCTGTATTGAGATCCTTGTTTTGGATCCCCAGATTCTGAAGGATTTTACCCGGCTCCTTGTCATCAAGGAGTTCCGTGGGTATAAATGTCACAACCTTGGCAGTTTTGACAACGCCCTTAGCGTATCCTACTCTAAGGGTCGCCCCCTCCCAGGGTTGAATTTTTGGAACTTTGTCCATTAGCCAGTCTCTGGCGTGATCGTTTACGCAGGTTACGAAAAGTACCCCAGCCTGCGGGTAGCTACCTGCAAACTGCGGCCCCTCCCCCGCTGGAGACTTAAAGATCTCCCGAGTCATCGCCATCTGAATCTGTTTGGACTGTTCCGCGGTGAGTTTTCCTTCCGGGAACGAGTCCAACGAGACTGCCATTTTGTGGCCTGTGAGAGCCTGTTTGAAGGTTGCCCCAGTTGTTGTACTGGGTTTTACCTGTACATGCTCAGACCGACCTTTCTTGGTTTGTCTCGCACAGGGTGACGGTGTGCTGATTGCGGAGCACTTCAGTTTGCCTTGCCTTGGGTTCGGTTCCCCAGACTCGGCTTTGCTGCCTGAAGGTTTCTCAGCCTCCAGATTGGCTTTAGTTTTCCTATTTGCCCTGGGCTTCCTGGGTTTAATAGGTTCACCTCTAGCTTTGGCCGCTTCAATTGCAAGTTTCCGGCGCTGTGCACCAGACATCCTGCGCTCGAGGTTGGGCTCCCGCGTTTGCTGGGTTTCTTGAGCTGCAGGATTAGTGCCTGCAGGTTCAAGTCCAGCGGGGTTTACCTCAGACGTAGGTGAGGCTTGGTCTTTATGACCTTCCTCCACCTCCATCTGAGTTGGATTGTTTTTCTCTTTTTCTGAATCCATACGATTCCTACGAGTGGTGCGGAAAGGAGGTCCATCCCAGCAGAGCCGCTTACTGGGACAAGGCTACTTACTCCAGAAGGGCGCCAGGTATTCTGGAGGGCTCGTTAAAGACACATCTCCCATGTGCCACGCATCCCTTCGGCACGGATGTCCTCACCACCTTGGGATTGGGTTGTAGAAGAAGAGGAAGAAGTAGTGGGAAAATGAGTAGCTCCTAGCCCTTGGAAACCCAATGGCGTAGGGGCTTGGAAGAGCAAGGGTTGGCCAAGGGAGGCCGATAGAAAAGATTAAAGCTTATCTCCCAAGACTAGTTTAAGAAAGGAGAGAAGAGAGGTACCAGGTATCACTAGATGTGAGCACTGGTGGTGGTCCGCGGCAGCGACCTTTGCAAAGGATTTTGAGAATTTTATCTTCTCTCACCCTACTTATAATCGCCACTAGCCAGATTCCGTGAGAGACCTGGCCGATCCCCAATCCGCCACCCGGGGACGCGCTTGGTAGGCGCCACCCCCAAGGGGCGTCGAGTTACTTTTTCCATTAAATCAATACACTTATTTTAACAGAACTATAATCTTTACTCGTTTTTGAGATATTAGCACTTGGTGTTTTAAATAAAATGCCTTGTATATCAAATTAAAATGTGTTCTACTTTTATGCCAACTGTTGCTTATAACTATACCAATGGTAAAAGTAAGCTATTTCGCCGCTTAGCAGGCAAGATTACCAGCAGACATAAAACATATATATTAACTGGGTTAATATTCTGGAAAATGTATTATACACAAATATTAACATGAATTGATTTAAACTGCATGGTGAGCTCCATAACCATGAAACCAGAAACAAACATAAACTTATACCTGTGTATCGCCGTCTAGAGAGGTGTTGAGAGGGCCCTGGATGCCTTGCAGTCAAGCTTTACAATAAGCTTCCAAATGAGCTTAAAGACATTACTTCATTAAAAAAAATTAAACACAAGATAAATACTATTTTGCTGAAAAGACCTATTTACAGTGTTGAAGACTTTTTAACATATACTTGTGATGTAAATGTGTTCTTAATAATTTTGTTTTTTTTTTTAGTTTTAATATTTTAAATTGTATTTAGTGTTTAAGTGATAATGTTCTAATATTAAAAATGTTTTATTTTATATTTTTATATTTTGACTTGTGTAAGTATTAATATGTATTATTGACACCAATCCCATAAATAAATAAATAAATACTGTCTCTAATTACATATATATTGTCTTTTAATTTGGATAACTCATACGTCTCCAAATCTTTAAGTTCCATGCTAATAAATTACCTCTTACTTCACACAGGCAACCATGGTTCGTTGGGACCGTGGGTGTAACAAAAGTGGGACACTAAGCCTTAGTGGACTACTCCAAGATAAAAAGAAAATCCTATACCCTAGAATCGCGCATATGGTTAATAAACTTTAATACTACATAATCCTAATTAGGGGCTACCTTTACCCATCTGCTAATAGGATGAAAACTGTTTTTTTCAAATATAACAATAAAAAGATTGGCCAATGGGTTGCCCCAAAAATTATGGTCAAGGCTATGATTAATTAAAAAAAAAATACTTAAAACACTCCATGTCAATTCTTCTTTTTTTATTCTACATAAGAGTACTAATATATTGTTCCGTAACACCCCGTATAAAAACACGGATCCTGCTTTTACACCTTTTTATTGAAAATCATGTTCACAAACGTTTCTAAGGGAACAAAAATTCAACGCAACGTCAAACGTCATTATGACAACTATTTAACCTTTAACTATCTGTCAACTTCTGTTCTCTTCGAACGTCAAAAATAAACTGGCTCGTGCGGACTTTTTTCGCGCTTTTTATAGTAATATGGAAAATAATAGAAAAGTCTAGAATTAACTGGAAGAATTCTTTTACTACAGGATGCAAGAAAAGTGCAAAAAGGATGTCTCCAGCGCCCTCAGGATAATCCGCAATGGCCGGCGAAAAAATGAAAAAGTAAGGTAATTTATTTCAAATAAATTATTATACTTTCTACATTTCTATTAACTAAACAGATATTTTTAACAATATAAACAGTTTTTTGTTCAATTTCCCATTTTTTTTTAATAATTTCAATAATTTTACATTTTCAAAATCTTCAAAGACTTTTTTATGAAATTAAAGGAAAACATTCATCAAATTTTGGCGACATACCGCGTTGAAAATTGTTAGGACAGTTAACATACCGGTTTGTTTTGGCGAGAAGCGGTAACGTAGGGGAAGGCGTAATGACGTTAGTATATACGTCATTATTTTGTACCCAGTATCCACCGCTATCGCCACTAGTCGAGAGGAGCGTTAATAATGGTTATGTCAAGTGTCAAATTTAAATAATGGAAGATTCGCGCCTTTTCTATTGTTTTGGTTCTTATAATGTTTTTTTTTTGCTATGGTTTAACAACTATTTGGATTACAGATTTTTCTATATCTAAATTAATTCCCAAATGGATAAACTAGTCCAATTATATTTAAATCATAGAAGAAAAGATTTACTTGTTACAGTTGACTTATAAATAGCTAATATCTTATTGAATGGAAAATTTGGTTTATATCTTATCTTTTCGACTTATTTCTTAACTCTCCAAAGACCTTTCATTTGAACTTAAACTTAAGTTAGTAAGTGGTTAAGCACGGTTAGAATGGTGGGGGAAATAACTGCTATCAACCAGTAGTTAAAAACGGTAAGTCGCGAAAAAATCCTTATTGTTATACTTGAATTTTTTCGGATATGCAGTTATGTCAAAGAGCCCCAAAAAAACCTATTAGCTGTTAACAATTGACATAGGTACCAAAGGTGCGTTCGATTTGTATATTCAATTTGCGCATTTGTTCACACCGTAAGAACTTTTCGCTCCGAACCCGTTGGAGATGGATCTGACAAATGCTTTTATAAATGTTTCATTTATATTTTTTTACAAATATATTTCTTTATAATTTGGATTTTTTTATAAACTGTAAAGGCTCTATTTTCCATACTTTTAAGAAAAACTAAAAGTTTTTTTAATGCTTTCTTAACAATACTTTAAAATGCAAACATCTCATCATTCTAAATTTATTGGCGTTTTTTGGCGGTTCATGCTATCATGGTAGTCGCCACTCTTTGTACCACTTTTAAAGACTAAACTAGCTCCCTTGATAAATCCGTTTTCATTGCCGGTGTTGACGATATATCTATAACCTAAAAAAATGAACGGTTTTAACGTCGGCGCAAAAGGAAAAAAATGTTTTTATAGTATTAATTTAGATGTCTAGTATAATTAGAAATATATATTCACTTCTTCCCATCACGAATCCAAATCCCAAGGCAATTCTCAAATCCAACCCAGTAATTTTGATATGCTTTTTATTTCTTGTTGATGATACTTCTTTAAAACTTTTGTCCGATTTTAGTCCCTATTTTTGGTAAAATTTTACTTTACGGACACCATCTGATTTTTATAAAATCTTGCATACAGGAGTTTTTTGGTGCGCTGATCACGAATCTAAAATCAGTTTTTTCCGGCTTATTTCCTATTTTTTTCGGCATTTTTACTGTTGACTCACGCAGATAATTTTTTTTTGACAATGCGAAATTTTAAACTTGGGAATTTGTCATTAATATGACAAGTAATAGTTGAATAAGAAAACACATGACTTTTTTTGGTAAATTTATTGTTTCTTTCTGCAAAAGTGTATCAGTTAAGGATGCAAAAAAATGTCGGAACTGCATATCCGAAAAAATTCAACTATACTGTCATACAATATTATACAGAGAGTATCAAAATAAGTTTTTTTTTTTAAATTAATTATAGCCTTGACCCATTTACCGCCGAAACTTTTATGTACACATTTATATTTGATAATAAAAAGTTTTTATTAAATAAATATAAATGACAGATGGGTTAATGTCGTCTATCTATAATTTGTTAATTTTTGATTAAGAAAAACACTTTGTAATTACCTACAGTTACTAAATTTTTAAACAAATGAAATAAACTTTTACTTGTTGTTATAATAGTACAGGAAATGAAGCATTTTGGCACGGAATTTTTTTGTCCTACATGGATTTACCTGAAATTTTCATAGAAGGTAGAAAATAGCCCAAGAATCAAAGGTATATCAAGTCGACCTGGGGGTGGTTGCCACCCCATCTTGAGGGTGGAAATTTTTTATTACATTTTAACTACAGAAATCGATGAAAAAAGTAATTCTAGGTAAAAATCTTTCTATACATTTTTTTCATAAAACTAATATTTTTCGAGTTATTTGCGATTAAAAGTTACAGTTTTTCGACGACAAAATTGACGTTTTTAATAGGGTTTTCGCGAATAAATATGCATTTTCTCATAAAAAAAAACTGTAGATAGCAAAATTGTAGCTTATAAAAAAACCGACAAAAACTCTTTTATAATTTCTTTACAACCAATACGGACCGAGCTACGGCTTTCTAATGGTTAGCTTTTGTTCGTTAAATGCTAAATTTGAAAAATTCAAAGTCACATAGCGGGAAAACTTTGCATTTGTTGAGGAAAACTTATAAAGTCTTTTTTAAAGTATATAATTAAACCAAAAAAAGGCTTTAGCATGAAAATTGAGCGAGTTATGGGAAAAATAAGGTCGGTACCTTCTTTTTTATACAAAAAAATTAGTGAAAACAACCCCCTAATTACCCTCTTAATTAAAACTGATCTTGACCCTTCTGCGCTTTTTTATATGTGTATTAATAATACATCCTAGAAGTTTGATCGACCAAATAAAAATGCCTAATTCTAGAACAATTGGAGCTTAAAGTGAAAAACGATTTTCCGCAATTTCGTAAAAAAGCCTTTTAATTTTCAAAATAACTCCAAAAATACTAGAAATACAAATAAAATGCTGGAGTACCGAATTGTAGCTTTTTTGATTACAAAGATTTTCCTTTTACATAGGTGTTCTATAAAATAAATATTTGGCGAGATACGACCGTTTAAAATCTCTATTTACGAGCGAGCACCACCCTATTCGAGCTCTTTAAACTCACCCCATTTCAAAACTAAGGGATTTAAAGAAATTTAATTCACACAGCCTTGTAGCTCTTTAAAAACCCTACAAAATAATTTTATAAAAAACTTTCTTTCATTAAAAATGAATTGAAAAATTTGAAGGGCCTTCTTCAGAGCAGTCCTGTGTTTGTATAAATTTTATTTTTTCTATGTATGTTAATTGCAGTGTATTTTTGTGTTAATAAATTTTTATATGTAATTCTTATTTTTTTCCTATTTATATCTATTAAATTAGTTTATAAAAATTGCAATGTTGTAAGGGGTGGTTTTTAAGGATTGAAAATTTGCAAAATATTAAAATTGGTAATATTTTAGGCAGTTATATTTTTAATTAATAAATCTGTCAAGCTAGTATTTTTTTGGGGTAAAACTTTTATTTTAATTAAGCTGTAATAGGGGTTGTTTTATGAGGGTTAAAAACTTGTGAAATGAAATAAGTGCATATTTTAAGCAACATCATTTTAAAATTAAATTATTATAAATTAATCATTTTTTAGGTTCTTTTTTAATTTTAGTTCTAACAAGGGTTGATTTTTAAGGGTTAAAATATTCTGAAATTGTATTTTAAAGCATAAAACAATTATTATTTAACTAATCCAAACCAAATTTTACCCATCTTAAGGTTTAAAATGTTATTTTATAAGTTCTGACAATTACGGTTAGTTTTCACCCTTAAAAAATAAACAGCCCCCATAGGCAGGATAAAGAATTTGAAGTAGAGGGTAAGATAAGCTCAATTCCAAATTTTTATGCAAATCGATGCAGGATAAAAACATTGCGAGGTTTTGCCATTTTTTGAGCTTTATTTCCGTGACTATATGTATCATCAAATTATTTTAATTTGTCAAAAACATTTTTTTTGTTAATCTCATAAGGGGTAGTTATTTAAGGGTTAAGTTATTGCAGTTAAATATTTATTATACCGTAAACCGTAAACTATTAAGATATTTTTTTTACAATATAAGCGTTTTTAAATAATTTTAAGATTAATTTTTTTTTTGTAATTTTGTTATTTAGTGAGATTTTTATGGGTTGAAACGTTACAAATATAATGTAAAATAAAACTCACAACATAAAAATATATTCTATCTACTTATTTAGCCCTAAAAATAAAAAGCACGAGCAAGCATATAAAAACTTTGATCTAGAGGGTGAAAGCATCTTAATTCCAAATTTTCATAAAAATTGAAACTGAACAAAAAAGGTCAAACATCTTTTTAAATTAGTGCAATACATTTCTTGTTTAGTTGTTTCAACCAAAAATACACAGATTATAGGGTACATTTAACTGGTTATAATAAACTTCTTGTAGGAAATTTTTAAAGATGCAAGAAAAAGATCTGTTTTGCCTTCAGTGTCAGAGACCAGTATCGACCCCTTTAAACCGACTGGTACAAGATTCCTGTGGACATAAAAAATGTCGGTCTTGTCTTTTGGATGATGAAGAACAGTGTAAACAATGTCTTGGTTTTGTTGTGGTAGATGAGAATGGACTAAAGGTAGATAATATTTCCACAGTAACTGATAATCACACTGCTGTGATTCAGTGTAACGGAAAAGCACGACTGAACTGTGATAAAATATTAGAGGAGGTTCAGGAAAAAAAGTATGACAATTCAGTAACAAGTAATAAAATACAAGATGTAAGTTATGAAAATTTTGCCAACCAATCAGTAATTAGAAAACAACAACAAAGTACTACGGAGAGAAAAAAAATAAAAGAAAAAGTTTATGGCAAAAACAAATCAACTAATGTTCCTTCTCATATATTAATCAAGTCGGATCCAGTGTCTTATTTTTGCACTGTTTGTAACAAAACATTTTTTACGAAGTCCCATGTCAAATATCATCAGTATTGTGCTGGAGGTAAGTATTGTTTGTAAGCTAGGGTCTTTTGCGTTTTCAGTTTTTATCACCTTTGCTTTTGTGACGTCTTATGGTTTATTATTTTACCAAAATGAACCTACCGTGGCAAAAAAGTTTTAGGCCGATATATAAATCAGAGTTTAAATTAGAAATAAACAGAGTATAGTTTGGATAAGTTAATATATACTTCAGTAGATAGTCCAGTAAATGAAAGGACAAAGCTGTAAATAAATCTGAACAGTTTTCCCTTGTGGCGCAATTCTTAGGTCTTCGGGAATGCTTTCGAGCGAAAAAAAGTTTATCAACATTAACATGTGGGAAAGGGCTGAAAATGGCCCTCAAGGCCCGAAAAATGGGTTTCCCGCTAATATCTGCCAAAATATGCGAATTAGAGAATTTTTGTTAAGACAAAATATGAAGATCGCCTTGTAGTCTACAAAAATGGGTCTTATTTTTTTTCGAAAAATCGATAGCTTCGAGATAACGGGACCCAAAAGTCCCCTCATTTCAGCTGCCGATCTACCTCTAGAATGCCGCTATCTTTATGAATTCACTTATAAGCGGGCGGACGAATTGTTCCATTACTCGGCAATAATGTACATTTTTTAATCATTCAAAGTTCGTCGGAATGGAAAAACCCGTACCTATCATTGCATATGAGTTTGGGTCTATTCTGATTTTTCTAGAATATTAAAAAAAGCGGTCAAAGTTTTTTTCACAATACTTTGAGAGTATCTCAATAATTTATTGATATTTTTTGGAAAAATGGTTTGTTATTACCATTTCTTTTTTATAATAAGACCTTAGCAAGTGTTCAATGATCGCAGAAAATTTCCTTCACCACCTTTCTTGCGTTTTGGTAAAAAATTGTTTTGCCCATCTACATTTTTTAGCCGTTTCCGGAGTTCTAGAAAATCTGTATGTTATGGATTTTTTGACGACCGTTTTTGCGAAAAATATTGGTGTTGCGAAAAAAATGGTAAAGACCAGTGTAGATTTCGAGGTGATCTTTATTTTTTGTCTGAACAAAAATTCTCTAATACGCATATTTTGGCAGATATTCGTGGAAAACTCATATTTGGGACTTTGGGGAGCGGCCCCAAATTTTCAGCAGGCCTTTTCCAAAAACACGGTTTCGGAATGGGGTGAATTAAAACCCTTTTTGCTAAATGGGCCCCAAAAAGGAAGGGAAATTAAGGGCCTGGAAACGATTTTTTTTCTAAAAGTATCGCGAGATGGCTCAACCGCAAAGATAAATTAAGAAACCTATTTGGTCTTCTAAATTAGCTAGTATTAGGTACAATTATAATAACATCAGCAAACACTCTAACAAATTCTGCATCAGTTTGGTTCTGAAGGGGGATTCTATTTTACGACTCAATCGAATGGTTCGTGTCAATTCGACCGAAAACGATTCCGTTTTTCGATTTGTCGTAAAAAATCGGGTCGTATAGCTCTACTGGTGAAAAGGAGTCGAGTATTTGACATTTACTAATTTTTTGAAGGCTGTTGGAGGTTATATTTCTGTTTTAACTTTTATATTAACGGATTAAAAAAAAAATGATTTATTTAAGACAAAGTTTTTGTTTTAAAATGTTACCAGTGGTAAGAAACAGGTTATTTCAAGAGGAGGCAAGAATAAGAGATTTAATATTGCAAGAATAAGTTATTTATATGGACAGCATCACAAGCAAAACAATACATAAGTCATATTTACCAAAATGGGGAGCATTGTAGGTTTATAGGGGACTCAGGATATCCGTTACAACCCTACTTATTAACCCCATTTAGAAACCCAGAAGATGGTCACCAGTTAAGGTACAATACTACTTTAGCCTCAACTAGGAATCAAATAGAGCGTTGTATTGGAATATTCAAAATGAGATTTAGATGCCTTATGAGAGATAGGTCTGCACGCTACAGTCCACAATTTGTTTGTGAGATGGCAAAAGCTTGTTCTGTTCTTCATAATATGTGTGTTGAAGAAAATTTAGACTTTGAAATTCAGGATATTCCTAATCCAGACAATCAAAATGAGCCATTAAGGATTGTACAGGAAGATTTAGATGGCATTAGGATTCGAAACAACATTGTTCACAGATATTTTTAAAATATTAAAACCTTTAAATTATTTAATGAATTTACACCCTTAAGAATTTAAATATTTTATTTGTAACAAAGTTTTTAGGCTACGAAAAGTAGAAATACATTTTAACACAGAATTAGTTAAATAAATAATAAAACATAGCAAATTCGTCTTATTTGTTTATTTGAAAAGTCAACTCTTACAAATTAAAACAGTCTTATAGAATTCAAAATAAAAAATTCTATTTAATGTACAAAATCTAATACACTCCCCTTTCTATGGACCTAGGTAAGTCTAACACATTGTTTTAATTTTTTAAAAATAATAAGAATATGACCAACTGTTCAAGGCCTTAAATTAAACAAAAAAAATAAATTTCTTAATAAAAAACAAACATCTTAGCAGAATAAAAATAATTTTAAAAAATAACCTATTTAAAAACAAATATTGCAAAATAAAAAATCCTTAAGATTTTATTACTTTTGTTTAAGTATTTCTGCAATGTCTCCTAATCTTAAATTTATAACATTTTTTAAATCAGGTGGAGCCTTTCTTTTACCTAGTGAAGTTGGGGTAGTTACTGTTTGCATATTTTCTTCGATATTTTCTGTATAATAACTTCTTGAACAGCTTGGTGTGTCAGATATTGCTACTTTTGATGCCATAGTCGAGAATAAAGTTGTTGGAATTGCCAGTTCCTCCTGTCCCAAACCCATATAAAGCTGTTTGCCCCCCAAGATATTGAGGACTCGTAATTCAAATCTGTTAAATGGAGTAGCAGTAGGTTTTCCACCCCCAGTTGTCTGTTGATCTGTTTTTAACTGACTGCCCTTTTTCTTTATTTGATATTTAAAATCTGTCCATGTCTAGAAAGAGGAAACAAAAAGGAATAAGGTTTATTTAAAACAAACAGTGTGGCAACTACCGAATGGTATCATTTGAGCTAAAAACTTAGTTTAGAGAATAATATGGATTAAAGACGTTCTTACCTTTTGCCATTTATCAGCGGTCTTTTCTCCATAACCCAAGGCGTTCAATTTGTAGGTCAATTCTAACCACATTTTTTTTTGTATAATGCGCTTTTGCGCCCCCACAAATTTCCCGTTCGCAAAGTCCTTGTGGTTTTCGAGGTCGAGGTAAACTCAGCATTACCTCCCAATGTGCTTCTCGCATAAAAGACAGTTCTGTCAAAAAAAACATCAATTGCTAACTTCATGGCTTTAAAAATATGCTATTTAATATCAAAACTGTTTTTCAAGCCCGACGATAGCCGAGGACAAATACGATCGTAAAATAGAATGCCTTGGAACGATACGATCGAGTTCGAGATCGATTGATTCGATCTAATCGAGTCGTAAAATAGAATCCCCTTGCGGACTTTTTGTCGTATTTCCAATATTAAGGGGAAAGATGATAAATAATGCAATTTTTAAATAGCTTTCCTACATCTTTTATCGAAAGTGGTTTAAGTGGGTACTACTGTTTAAAAGAAAATTTAAAGCTCTTTTAAATGTCGTCCTTTTCGCTTTCGGGTAGTTTGTAGTTCATCAAGTAAAAGGCGCTGTTCGAGATTTTCTCTAGAAAGTTAAATACGATGGATAGGAACACATGAACCTCTAAGGTGGCCACCACGATGTCCGGATCTAACACCTTCAGATTTTTTTCTTTGGGGAGTGTTGGAACATAAAATGTATATAAAAGTTATCTTATCCCGACAACAACTTGATCAAAAGATTTTGCAGAAATAAAACCATTACATATCATGGATACTTTAACATTCCTTCGAAAAAGATGTCAAAAGTGAAATGAAAACAAATGAGCTTTTAAACATTGCGAGGATTTCTAGTATTTTTTCCCTGATTCTGATTTTTTTAAATTTTCTTTGATGTTTCTATAGTTTTTTTTAATTTACTTTCTTGTATCAACTATTTCTTCTAATATTTCTATGTTAAAATCTATTGTGTAATGACTTTCCAGCTACAGTGTCAACATAGTTTTGTTTCTAGCTCATTAGCTTTTGTTTTATAGCGTACTCTGGTTTAAAGAGATAATCTTTAAATAAATCACAAAACCAATGTCATCCATGGTATGTTACATTTTTGAAAAAAAAAATAAATGCTGTCTTTTTAGATTAAAATATACAGGTTGTTCCATTTAAAAAAATGAGGTTAGGTCCGATAATTGTTTTACCTAGCCCCGTATACTTATTTTGAAAACGGCAGCATAAAACATTTTTCTGTATCTCTTAACTTAACAAATATAGGGTCATTCTAAATTTTTTTGATTTTCCACCGCAACTCTTAAGCTAGCGAGTATCCTCTTTAATTTTTAGAAATACGTTTTAAATCACCTTCAAAACAGAAAAAAAAACTATTTCATTTTATAACAAACAAAAACGTGACGGTATATTATTCGTTTTTGTGTCCAAAACCATTTTTTGTTGTATTAACTTTGTTTTTTTAATAAAAATTTAAAAATGCCAAGCGGTCATCCTTTTTTATAATTCAAAGCCAAAAGAATCCAAAAAGGAGAATTTTTTAAATTTATTAGTACAACCATGTTTGTTTTTCTGGTGTAAATACCTATATTTATTTTTTTTAGAATTAAAACCATATAAATGTGAAGTGTGTGAAAAGGAATTCATTTTAAAAGTTCAACTTCAGGTCCACATGTACAAGCACGGAGATGTAAAGCCATTCAACTGTGGTATTTGCCAAAAATCCTTTAGTGAGAAAAGTAAACTTTCAAGACACATGGTCTTGCATTCCTCTGAAAAAAAATATATATGCCCAGATTGTGCTAAAGCATTTAAAAGTAAAGAGTCTTTGAAGGTTCATTCTTTGATTCATAAAGATGAGAAGCCTTTTGCTTGTACGATTTGTTTGACAAAGTTTAACAATTCATCAAATTTAAAGAAACATTTAGTATCCCATTCAAGTAAGTATCAATTATAACAAATAGTCTAGGACGAATCGGCGCATGAGTACCTACCGAAAACTATTCCATCTCAATTTTTTTATACGATCCTCTTTAAATTGCCCTACTGATGATATAAATGCATGTTTCCAGGGGGCCACCTGGTGCCATATTGTTTAAACAATTGCAAGGAATTGTTATTCCTCAACCGGACATTTTTTTAAATATTCTTTATTGAAATACAAATAAAAAAGGTTCTATACTTTTTACGATAAAGTTAATATTTTTGTAGATACGAATTTTTAAAAGTTGGAAAAATCTTAAATTGGGGTATTTTTGACCCATGAAAAATATATTTAAGAAAAAGAATGAAATTTAAAAAAAATATTTTTTTATTATTTATACAATAAATAATAATATCCTAAATTGAGATGTGATTTTTTTTTATTATTTATGTCTTTTTTTTTAATTGTTTGCGCGCTCACAAGCTTTAATAACTTTTGTAAATTTGATTTCAGAAAAAAAAAGCTTATAAAATGAAATTCTTAATAATTTAATTAGTAATAACATTGCTCTTTTTAACAATTTTGATAAAGTTAATAGTTTTTAAGATAAAGGATAAATAATGATTTAGGACACAGAGGGGCCCATGCAGCGTATGAGTCAGGGAGATGGCGATACTTAAAGGTAAGGGACGTATACTTGTGAGCGCGCTTAGTAAACAATCAAAAAACAGATATAAAAAATTCACCCAACATTGCAAAATGGTTTCTTAAAAAACAAAAAATTAACTTTGATTTGGTAAAAGTATATGTACAAGAACATTTAAATTTAGCCATATGCTTCCGTTGCTGTAATTTCGGACATGTATCC
>JAHBCN010001595.1:0-112438 GCA_019359885.1 Listronotus oregonensis | reverse complement strand
CATTGATTCGCAAAATTCTATTCTTCTATCATAATCGTCTTCGTTGAGTTCATGAAGAATTTGTATTTTGTATGGAAAAACTTATTCTTTTTCAAAATTTTGTGCACGGAACCCGTAGAAATATTGGTCAGCTTAGAAACTTTTGGAATAGACAACGTCGGATCTATTGCGAACTGTCCTAGTACCCAACCTGCGTGCTTCGTCTAAAACCCTTTCATTAGTACTTTTCTTGTTGCATACAGATCCAGTTTCTTCAAACTTACGCACCAATTCCATTACATATTTATGCCCCACGTTTTTATTTTGATGCCTTTCATTGAATACTCTGGCGGTTCTACGCGCATCGATCTTCAGCCCCATATAGGAAAATTATTTCTATTCCTCTGCTAGAGTATACACCATTTTAAAATCAAGATTCTTAATTTTAAACTAACGATGTCAAAATGACAATCCTAACAGTAATATTTAACTGGTTCCTAAACGTCTTAAAAACTTGTGCTATTGCAGTGTTTTGCTGTAGCAGGTAACACAAAAAATAATAATTGGAATGAATGCACACTAAAATAGTCTGCGAGGAATTTCAAAACAAGCTTGTCTCGCCAATAACGGCGCACATTTTGAGCATTTGATAAAATAAATTATTTGAACACGATAAACTAATTAACACACATTTTTACTTCTAAGTCGCTTCTACGTCCATCGATTTAAAGTTTTTAGTACTGTTGGATAGCAAATTTCATGCCGCTTACAATGATGTTCACACTATGGGGTTGCCATTTGACATATCAAAGTGAGGTTAACTGGAGGTTAGAGGTGACCGATAAAATTTTACAAATACGAAATTAAACTTCCCTGTATATCTAAATCGACGTGTTTCTTTGTTTTTTTGGTGAGTGTTTTTTTTAAAGATATTTAGGGTGGTTCGTTTTGAAATGAAAGCACTGTATATCATAATTTGAAATAAAGTAAGTAAGTAAGTAATTACGTGCTCGATAGATATCATAGCTAAGCCATTCAGTCAAAGTTGTGTTGCTGTTGACTTTAATATGTTTTAAATTAATTTTAGTTTAGAGAAACTTCTTTCTTCAGTGGCAGCACTTATTGGTATAGTTCATAATATACGGATTGCGATACTAAGATTTGGTGCGAGGTTTAAATTTGTAATAAATCTGGGTCACTCCAGAGAACTTTTTTTTTCCAAAAGATTAAACACGACGAGTATCTCATCCGCCAATTCATTTCCATTTAAATCCGGTAAATGTCTATTGGTTAAAATATTTTTTAATTATTTACAATACATTCTTCTTTTGGCATATTTTTTATATTGTAGATTACATAAAAAATTTAGAATATGTACTATGGCCACTTAGAAGTTTAAAACAAGCATCTAGAGAATTTATGGCCTTATCAATTGTGAATAAAAAAAATCTACTTTGTATTTTTTTTAGGATCTTCAAGCACTTCATCTCTGTGTTCCTAGGAAAACTGAGTTTTTGATTTTTGGCACAAAATTATTGGATTATTGCCTTAATTTATTGTATTTAAATTAGCGTACATATTTTTTCCGAACCTCTAGCATTACAAAAGAAAGTACATATAACAATAGTGGAAAAATATTTTTACTTATCATATATGCTTCTGGAGTAAAATAAGAAGTTTTCTTAGCTGGGAATTTTTGCAAATGTGGCACAATTCGGCCTAACAAAGCCGGCGCCGCAGATCAATTTTAAACCTTTTAATAAATTCATAATAAAGATTTTATTGTTCAAAAAGAAAATGGTAAATGCCTTATGGGCAAAAAAATAAAAATTAAATTATTGGCTCCCAAAGGAGGCTCTATTTATTTATTTACTTGTTACTTATTTTATATTTTATCGATATAAACACCGCTCAGGGTAGATGCTCGGGTGCCCCCCCTAAAACGGGCCCTGCTCCTAACCACGGTTTCCATACAGTTGGTATATAAATCCAAGCTATGCATGCTCTGAAGGACTCTGTGTATCAGACGCTGGTGCTTCTGTGGTTTCCTTACAGAACGACTTGCTTGCGGCTTTCTGTATTGCACTCTGGTGTGTTTCCAGTCATGGTTGGATTTGGCTTTATTAAATAGCCTTCTTCCTTGGTTCTATGTCCTAGGTGATTATTCCACCCGGCAGAGTGCAACTTCCATCTGCTAATTACTTTCTATTATGTTTTTTTTTCTTAGTTTATTTTTTTTTTTTTTAGATGAAAAAGCTCATATGTGTGATCA
The DNA here is from genome assembly GCA_019359885.1 of Listronotus oregonensis. Classification (NCBI taxonomy): domain Eukaryota; kingdom Metazoa; phylum Arthropoda; class Insecta; order Coleoptera; family Curculionidae; genus Listronotus; species Listronotus oregonensis. Next base: position 110,187 of record JAHBCN010001595.1, on the reverse strand, counting down.
GTGTGGAAGAAGATTTAAGTTAAAATGGGCATTATCAGTACATAGAAAGTCTCATTTAAGAGTAAGGCCTCATACCTGCAATTTGTGCTTCAAAACTTTTGTCAACTTTAAAGATTTGCAAAGGCATACATTAGTGCATTCAGGTAATAAATAAAAAATGTAGTAAACAGTATTACAATAAAATGTTTATTTAATACAGAGGCGTACTAATTGTTAACACCCAAAGTATGGCTAATATGAAGAGTTAAATATACAGGATGTATATACGATTTAAAGCTTTGTACGCTCATTCAACTGAGTTGGAGCAACGATCTTCAAAACTATCATAAATCCGTCGATTTTGTTCCGATTGACCTCAAATTTTAATACAATTTTCTTGATGTTATACATTTAAAATATTAAATTAAAAAAAAAATGAAAAAAAAAGTTTTAAACTTTCCCCCCCCTCTAAACACTACAACGACCCAACTCCATTTAGCGGACTATTGGTTAGCTTTCGAAATGTGTCGTGAAAGATCAGGATATTTTGACTTATGACCCTGTTTTTGCGAAAGTACAAAGTATTGCAAACAGGTTTTATATATATATATATATTTTTTTTTTTTTTTTGACGTGCCGACTCTTCGTTCCTGTGTGTTGTAATGTATATTCAAAGGTTTTAACCTTCATCCTTGTGTGTTGAACAAGTAAACGTGGATTAAATTATACGTAAAAATGGTGAAACATTTTATTTTCTTTTTCTTTTTGTAACCTTTACTAAAACTATGTTATACAAATGTTATCCAATAGAAGAAATCGTATATGCTGCTGTTCTCATATTATCATTTATTATATTTATTAATAAGGACATTTGAATTTTTGATACGTACAATCTATTTTAAATATATATATATATATATATATATATATATATATATATATATATATATATATATATATATATATATATATATATATATATATATATATATATATATATATACAGGAGATTTACCAGTTATTCACAAAAATATACTTTTTTTAAATACAACACCCTGTATTTGTTGCGTTAATTCGATAGAGAATGTAATTTTCTATACAATTAGTTATTAACATTTTTTTTTCTAAGATGATAAATAGCAGAGTTATTTCAATTTAAATGCATTTTCCGTAACTGGACGCAGGCAGCCATGGAATTCTTAAAATCGCATTTTTTGTACAAATTATATCGTAGTACGCCATGTCAGAAACCAAATTAAAATATAGTCCGCCACAAAGGATATAATTTGTCAAATCTTCTAATTACTTGGGTAAATAATAAACATCGTAGTTCAGTTTTTTTTTTTATAATAACGCATAAATAGTAACATTAATAAAATACATTATGCTAATAATGGCTATATTGGCATCATTTAAAAAATCCTTCAACACATTTCTTAGTAAACTCAGATATTGTTTGCCTGTTAAAGATCCTTTATAAAACACAGGTCCAACAATTTTTGATCCAATGAGGCAGCACCATACGTTTAAGCAAAAACATCTTTGTGGATTAAAAGGATGATGGCGCAGGAGATTGCAATGCTCCAATAATGTTGGTTCTTTCGGTTAAACATGTCTCTATTACTAAAGTTAGTATCATTGCTTCAAAGAATTAATCGTAAATAGTTTGGATTTTCTATAGCAGCTTTTACAAACCATTGGCAACAGTTTATACGCCTTTTGTAATCACCTGGCAACAAAGTTTGTGTGGGTCTGTATTTGTGGGGTACATAATTATGTTTTTTTTTTATTTTATTAATGGTTCCTTAGCGTAGATCAAGATCTGACCTACAGTCTCTTATGGTGTTTTCACGATAAACTTTTAAATATGCCAAAACATTAATTTCTGTTTGTTGATTAATTATAAAGGTTTTCTAATTTCTACGTTTGATTGAAACTTTCAATAAAGGAGTAAAAAATAATTGATGCTATTAGCCGTTACTATGTGGTAATTAATCATCATGAAGAACACTGATAAATAAAACTACTATGTTTTTTTACCACTAAAATGTATTCACAATTATTGTTACTGCAGTTTCAACTCACAGAGTCATTTTCAAACAAAAATCTTTTTCAGGCTAAAGTATCAATACAAAAATAAGGTGAATTTATACCTCTAAGTGGTAAATATATTCTTAGGAAGCGGCGGAGCAATTAACAGTTTATTCTGGTTTGGCGACAGTAAATAGCGGGGAAAATACAAGTTCGGTTTGGTCATTACAGATGTACATTATTATTTTTATTGCCTTTGTATATTTCTAGGATTCCAGATAGTTTAATTTATGGCCCTTGGTTGAATAGTGTAATATTTCTATATTATTTAAATTGGGGAATTTGTGTTTTGTTCTAAACAATGATTAAGCAAAAGTAGAGTCTGTTTTTTGTAGTCTATATGATCTAAAATGTTCTAAATAGCGAGTTTTTATGCTCCTACCGCTTTGTCCTATATAAAAGTTATCACATTCTGAACATTTCAACTTATAAACTCCTGATTTATTAAATTTGTTGGTTTTATCTTTAGCGTTATAAATAATATTCGATATATTGTTCTGAGATTTAAAAGCAACTTTAATATTGTGTTTGGGTAGAGTGTTGGCTATTTTTTGTGATAGGGTGCCGCAATACGATAAGGATACATATTTTTGGTTATTTTCTTGATCTTTAATTTTTGGATAGATTAATTGAAAAGCTAAGCGTTTTTTTTTTTGGTTATTAATTTCTTTATGGTTTGTTTGGAGAATTTATTTGATTGTGCAATATTTTCAATGGTACAAAGTTCTCTCTGTAGCTCTTCTTCAGAGAGAGGCAAAGAGAGTGCTCTATGTATCATTGAATTGTATGCAGCGAGTTTATGTTGGATAGGGTGGAAAGAGTCATTGGGGATAGTAATACCTGTAAATGTTGGTTTTCGATAAACTTTAAAAGTGCACTGATTATTTACGTGGGATATGGTTAGATCTAAGAAATTTATTTCATTGTTGTCTTCTTTTTCTAAAGTGAATTGAATTTTTGGGTGAACACTGTTAATATAATGTAAGAAATTCTGAAGTTGTCTGTTTGTACCTTTAAAGCATGCGAGAACATCGTCAACATATATGTACCAAAAGTGAATATGGTTTTTGCCTAGATCTGAACTAAGAATTTTATTTTCTATTTCTGACATGAAAATATCTGCCAAAAGGGGGCTAAGAGGTGAACCCATTGGTAGGCCTGTGTGTTGTAAGTAGAACTTATTATTAAACTGGAAATACGTCTGTGACAAACATGTTTCAAAAGAGGATAGAATTTCGGTAGCAATTATAGGATTAATATTGGATTTTTGTAGAATTTCATCAATAAGTACTAAGCATTCGTTTGTTGGTATATTAGAAAACATGCTTTTTATGTCAAAGGAAACTAATATTGAATTATCAGGAGTTTTTTTGTTAAGTTTTTGAACAAGATCTAGTGAGTTGTTTAAGCTATTTTTTGGTTTAAAATTGGTTAGTTGTTTGAACATTGAGTTTAGGGTAATACTTAATTCTCTAGTGGGGCTGTTTATGTATGATACAACTGGGCGAATAGGGTTTCCCGGTTTATGATTTTTTATAAGTCCATATAGTTTGGGAGCTTGGGGGTTCATATTGATCATTCTTTTTTTGTTTGTTTTTTTGTGTGAATACATTTTAGTGGTAAAAAAACATAGTAGTTTTATTTATCAGAGTTCTTCATGATGAGTGAAAAATAGTTTCTGTTCTGGCATATTTGTTTCTGAAAATAGTTTCACTCTAAAGCCTGATGCCATTTTTTGGCAAATTATGTGGCATTCTATCATATCAAACTTCTCCAAATTACAGCATTTTAAACAACAGTAGCATAAATGAACTCCTGCCTTATGATTTACTAGTTGTCACTAAAACATCATGGCGGCCTGATGCCATTTTTTTTGGCAAATGATGTGGCATTCTATCATATCAAACTTCTCCAAATTATAGCATTTTAAACAACAGTAGCATAAATGAACTCCTGCCTTATCATTTACTAGTTGTCACTAAAACATCATGGCGGATACACATGTTATCTTATGTTTTTTTTTTTATTATTTTTGTTATAGCATACTACGATAATTTGTGCAAAAAATGCGATTTTAAGAATTCCATGGCTGCCTGCGTCCAGTTATGGAAAAATACATTGAACTTGAAATAACTTCGCTATTTTTCATTTTAGGAAAAAAATGTAAATAACTAATTATATAGAAAATTACATTCTCTTTCGAATTAACGTAACAAATACAAGGTGTTGCATTTAAAAAAAGTATATTTTTGTGAATAACTCGTACATCTGATGTTCATTTGTTTTTTTATTATCGTTATTATTATAATCAGCGTAAAAATGTACACAACTTTGCTTATTTAATCTAACTTGTATCTCTTATAATAAAAAAGTTAGCAATAGTGCCGACTTAATTTTGAACACGGTGTATATATACCGGGTGTTTCTCAAAGGTGGTTCCCCCCTATAACATTTTTAATTTTTAAGATGGGAAAATAAAATTTAGCTGGTCGATATATGACCTAAAAATGAATTGAATGACGGATTCAATTGTTTCTGATAATTACCGGTTTCACCGGAAATGACCTCAACTTTTGAATTTTAAATGGGACACCCTGTATATTTTTTATCTATTCGATAGAAAATGGCATCCCAAATTTTATGACACCCCATATGTCAAATTTTGACATTTTCCTTTAAAAATATTTAATTTTTTAAAATTCAAATGTACACAACTTTGCTTATTTAACCTAACTTGTATCTCTTATAATAAAAAAGTTAGCAATAGTGCCGACTTAATTTTGAACACGGTGTATATATACCGGGTGTTTCTCAAAGGTGGTTCCCCCCTATAACATTTTTAATTTTTAAGATGGGAAAATAAAATTTAGCTTGTCGATATATGACCTAAAAATGAATTGAATGACGGATTCAATTGTTTCTGATAATTACCGGTTTCACCGGAAATGACCTCAACTTTTGAATTTTAAATGGAACACCCTGTATATTTTTTATCTATTCGATAGAAAATGGCATCCCAAATACAATGACACCCCATATGTCAAATTTTGACATTTTCCTTTAAAAATATTTAATTTTTTAAAATTCAATATAGAGTGCCATGACGTCGTTAAAACAACCAATTTTGAGTTTAGGATGCGTGGAAAAATAGTTTTAATTGTCTTTCGTATTTTGTGTCTTTTCCAGAAAGGTAAAAAGATTTCAAAACGATAGTGGCTCATTGGCATATTCGAAAAGAGCATTTTTTGTGAATAATTTGATATCCCACACTTGATATTTGAAGTTAAATCAACACTTAAAACGCTTAAAAATAGACATAGTAGTGTTGCTTATAAGAATAATATTTATTATATTATTATTATTAATTATTATATTTATAGGTATTTAAATTAAAATGCCCTATTAATAAACACAGCAATAACTTTAAATAACTAACTCGCATTTAATTATAAGTCATCATTAACATCATTATTTAGCATCAATGTTTTTGTTTATTTCCAAGCCTACCTGACAAAATTGCCGAAATGCATATGACTCTCTTCGAATGCCAAGGACTGGATGTTTTATTAATTTTATAAGGAACAACTACTTTGCCTATTTTTTTGCTTTTTTACTGTTGATTTAACTTAAAATATCAAGTGTGGGGTATCAAATTATTCACAAAAAAATGCTCTTTTCAAATATGCTAACGAGCCACCATCGTTCCATTTGAAAAAATTGACTTATGTCCAGAAATAATTTTTTTAAATCTTTTTACCTTTCTGGAAAAGATATAAAATACGTCAGATAATTAAAACTGTTTTTTCACGCTTCGATAACTCAAAATTAATTGTTTCAACGACCTCATGGCACTCTAGATTGAATTTTAAAAAATTAAATAATTTTAAACAAAAAATGTCAAAAGTTGACATATGGGGTGTCATTGTATTTGGAATGTCATTTTCTATCAAATGGGTAAAAAGAATACAGGGTGTCCAATTTAAAATTCAAAAGTTAACGTGATTTCCGGTGAAACCGGAAATCGTCATTTAATGCATTTTTAGGTCATATATCGACACGCCAAATTTCAATTTTCCATCTTAAAAAATAAAAAAATTAATAGATATATATATATATATATATATATATATATATATATATATATATATATATATATATATATATATATTTTTTTATATATATATATATATATATATATATATATATATATATATATATATATATATATATATATATATATGTCCCAATTAAAAAAATAATTACGTAGTTAGAGTACGTAGTTGCTAATCGCATTAAAATTACGGGGTTTCCAAAAGGATGGAAACCTCGGGTGTGGCTAAGTCGGCTACATGTTTCACCCTTGTTGGGGATGGTCCCATTCGCTGTAAGCCAAGACACGACTGACGAAGGCTCACCAAGTCTTCAAATATATCCTACATAAAAGTAAGGAAATATTTAAATGACTCTGGCGCCATCTAACAGACTAATCCCAATGCAACCAGTAAAGCATATTAATACAAAAAGATGTTAAATAGTAAACAATTTAAATAATGTTCATTTTTATGTAGGATATATTTGAAGACTTGGTGAGCCTTCGTCAGTCGTGTTTTGGCTTACAGCGGATGTGACCATCCCCACTTTTGGAAACCCCGTAATTTTAATGCGATTATCTCTTTGATTTATTATATTTTCTTGCAATACCACAATCTTCATCTATCTCGAAAAATAAAATCGTGAAAATAAAATAATAAAATGTATTTAAAATTTGTATATTTACAGGTTGGTGTGGGACGTCTTTGTGATTTGTTATTCAACATACAGGGTGTAAAAAGTATGATGCTTACGATTTTAATGGACGATAGTGGAGCTCAAAACAAATCAAAAAAGCCAAAAACACATGTGTCAAAAGTTAATTGTTTTTGAAATATGGCTTTCCAAAGTTTAAACAATTTGGCAACACCGCGTCCGCTTCATCACATCAAGTCGAACGACAAACGTTTTTTTCGAGGTTTTACATATTCACACTTTTTTAAACAGATGTTTATTTACATAGTGACGGCTATTGTGTTAGGGGTTTTTATTTGTAATTAAAAAGTAATTGTACCTATTACAAAATTAGGCTTAATAAGCCTTTTAAGAACAGAAATTATTATGTTTTAAAACGGCACTTTTTTTATTTTGCTTAAAGAAAAGAAAGTCTTAAATTTAAAAAAAACCAACACCTACATTTTAGTTTAAATAAGTTGCTCAAAATGTCGTCCTTTAGTTTCTACACAAGCCTCACTTCGACAAACCCAGTTTTCGCGTACTTTTTACACTTCTCGCTTTCTATGCCTAATTAATTCAGGCCCATTAAAATTTTTCTCACGAAGTTGAGCCTCTGTTTGAATTTTACCATCCCCGTAAACAAGTTGTTTAAGATCACCCCAATATCAAAAATCCAAAGGATTTAGGTCTGGAAATCTCGTTGTCATTTTCTTGGTTCTGAAGCATTTCTGCCAATCCAACGATCTAGATAATTGGTGTTTAAATGTTCAGTGACTCCTACAAAAATATGAGGTGGAGCCCCATCATGAAGAAACCATAAATTTAGCCTTTGTTGCAAGGGCAAGTCCTCCAATGTGTCTTCCAAAAGCTGAGGTAAGTTTTGTGACTAAAATTTTAAATACGCTGGCCCTGTAAGATCGGTAGGTAACTCGAAAGGACCAATATACATTATCAATCAGAATACCTGTCCATAAAATCGTTGTAAAAAATGTGCCTCTTAAATGGTATGGGGGTTGTCTTGTGACCAAGTATGTGTATTATGGAAGTTTAATATCCCATCTCTGGTAAAAGTTAATTCATCAGTTATCAAAATGCTACCAAGAAACTGGGGATTTTCATTGTTTTTTTGCAAAAACCATTGGCAGAATGCTAATCTGCATGGAAAATTTTCAGGTAGTAAAGCCCGCACACGTTGGTGGTGGTAAAAATAAAGAAGATTTTCCTGTAAGGCCCTGTGAACGGTGAAATGTGATACGTTTACTTCGCGGCCTAATGGCCTCGTACTAATACCAGGATTTTCTTCCGCGATTTCCAAAATTTATTTCTCTTGTTCCACACATATGTACACTGACGGCCATTAAATCTTGGGTAAAAAATTTGTCAAATTTTGACTTTTCTGTCAATTTTTGTAAATCGCTCTTTTTTACCTTGTTTTACTTTTAATTACTATAAATAAAGCAAAAGGTAAAAAAAAATATTTATATTTTATGAAAACTAACAAATTGATAAATTAATTAACAATTTAATAAATTCAAACAAACAAATATTATTCCAAACAAATTTAATATTTTATTGCTGCCCCGTTTTTTTCTAAGACAGAGTTTAGCCTTTCAAGCATCGAATGGACCAAAGCCCGGGCGTAGTCCATCGTAACTCATTCCACGCCTTTAAAATTTTATTCTTAAGTTCGTTTACATTTTGCGGCCTAAACTCATTTACCCTATTTATTTTTTTTTACTTATAAGCCCCAAACATTTTCCATAAAATTTAAATCCGGACTACGTGCGGGCCACGGTAAAACCTTGATACGCTGCTCTTCCATCCATTCATCGACTTGCCGGGCCGTATGAATGGGACACTTATCTTGCTGAAAAATAAAATTTTTGTCCTGAAATCGATCCAGTACAGAAAGAAGCATGATATTCTGTAGTAGATCTATATATACCTCCGCATTGAACCTTCCTTCGATAAAATAACATACACCAAGTCCTTGTGTACTCAGCCACCCGCAAATATTTACCGAAAATCGCCCACTACTTCTGTCCTTTTATATTTTTCATCAAATCGTGTTCCTTAAGGCCTGTATACCTTAAGTATCCCATTGTAGCACGACTCAAAGACTTTTTCATCGGTGAATATTATATTTTTCCAAAAAATCGGAGGATCCAAGTAAAATTGTAGAGCAAATCCAATGCGTTGTTCTTTATTTGCACTTCTTAAAAACGGTTTTAAGGCTGCCGGGTGGCAGCGCAATTCAGATATTTGCCTTATTCTTCGCCGTGCCGTTGTAACCCATGTTGGGACATTGCTTTCTGTCTCTGCTGTAACTACAGATTTAAGTGGTTGGTTTCTCAAAACATTAACTAAATTATTGTCTTGTTCTTGATTCGATAGTTTGGGGCGACTACTTCCAGCTCTTCTGTCAAAGCAGTGTGTTTCCTGCCATTTTTTTTAACAAAATGAATAGTACTCTTTGAGATGTTAACCTCTTTCGCCACATCCTTTCTGGCCAACCTCTCTGCTCAATATAATGAATAATTAATACGTTTTGTTCCAAAGTTAAGCTTGGCATTTTAAAAAATATATCTAGACACTGACAACGGACACCTTTTTCTTTATTATGTTTTTCAACAGGAATTTATATTCAGTAGAAGGTGGCATAAGCCTATTTTACGAAAGGGAAAAAGATTTAATTGCCGTTACTGTACCTCCCAGGTCCTTTATTTGTATTTCTCGGTTGCACACATCCCGTTTCCAAAACTCTTGCGTTAAGGTTGACCGAAATGGATGTCGAAAATCTTTTACTGTAAATTTGAGCTGCTAGATTAGCATTTTGATTTTCCTTGCCGTAAATTAATAATAAATTGGCATGTTTGCGGATAAATAAGTATTTTGAACTGAAACGCACGTATTAAAAAACGAATAAAAATACCGCGGCCAGTAGGCACAATGTCTCCCCTGTACGGGTAGCGCTGTTGCCAATTGTTTTTTAAATTTTTAACTGGCGAAAACATTATTATTTTTTGTTATTTTTAGACTGACACATTTAAAACTTAGTATGTTAAGCTTTTCGGAAATAATTGCTACCAAAGTTTGTAACTTTGATGTCGTTTAGACAAAAATCTGTTAAATTTTGACACATATGTCATATAAACTTTTTGACTTGTTTTGATTAAAATCATGAGCATCAATAATTTTTACATCCTTTATAAATGCCATTTGCAAATGATCTTTATCTAAATTTCTATTTCATAATACTAACCTTGGTTACTATCCTTAGAGTCAAAAGGATACACTTGCGGCATCTGCCATACAAGTTTTCGACGCAAAGACAACCTACACCGCCACATGAAGAATACGCACCCAGGTAAGAAGGGTGAGGTAATAAAGAACTCCCTGAAAGCGCCAGAATTTCCAAAAAAATCCGTTGTCATTGATAATCCAAATGCTATTAAGGTGATAACCGCTTCGCCGGCTATTACACAAAGTAAAGCCGAAGCAGTGGTGGCGCCACTGCAGCAACCTACTCCTAAATCTACTGATTCTAGGCCAACCGGATCTGTCATCAATGGACCCATCAAGCTCGCGTTTAAGACGCCGGCTTTCAAGAGTAATTACAACATTGCGAGGTATGTAACAATTTGCTTGTAATTAAATGTTTTAATGGTTGCATGCTGTATCTTGTAATTTCATTGTGCATGCATACTACGATCTTGTAATGTAATCATTTGCATTGTTGATCAGTTGCTTTGTAGCTAAAATAACTTTATAAAATTAAAAATGATAGAAATCATGCGCAGCCATAGTTAAAGGTACTGGCTTATTTTTCTCAAGCCGTGCATTTAAAATTGTCGGACAAATTCACCAACTTGGCGTTATAGGGATCAGTATTCGAATCTACATTATGACTGTTTAAATCCAAAAATATAACGCAAATATTTTTTTATACTAAAAAAGTCGACATAATTTTTGTAACATTGATGAGAATGCTTATTTTGCATTTCATTTAGGAAGTTATTAAAACACTTTTTTCCAGAAATGGCCTTGCACGTTCAATTTTCAAGTTCCTGCTTCTCTTTTATATAATGCGATCTTTGAAATCATTTTTACCTGCCTTAGGACCGGAAAGTACAACAAGACCGCAGAGGGGTTCTTTTCACAGTATTGTACAAACCTTTAAGAGTTTTATTGTTTTCTGCGGTTTAGTTGGTTTCTTTCTCGTTTTCACGAGTCAAGTGTTTAAGTTGATTTTGATATAAAAGGGCAAGTTCGAGTCGTCGATGTTGCAAAAATCTAGCCGATAAGTTTTGTTATATATGTGGATGATTTATTATAGAGTTTAAAGCTAGATCTATATCTGAGGAAGTCAAAAAAGCCTATTTTTCATATTTTAAATGCCAAATTAGGGATCAAGATAAAAGTTTAGCTTCTCATGTTTGTTGTGTGAGTTGTCACAAAAAGTCATAGGTATCTTGCTAGGGCTTCAAGGGGGTTTTACAAAGTATTGTTGTTTTTTGTGTCTGTGGGGCAGTAGGGCAACAAAAGAACACTACAATAAAAAGAATTGGCCTCATAGAACTTATTTTCAACCTGGTACTTTAAACATTAAATATGCTCCCCTTGTTAACCCAAAAAGGTGCTGTTACCGTCTCTCCATATTAAGCTTGGACTAATGTAAAACTTTGTCAAAGCCATGGACAAAGAAGGTAGTGGTTTCCAGTACCTAAAAGAAATATTTCCTCAACTAAGTGATGCCAAATTAAAAGAAGGCATATTTATTGGACCTCAGATAAGGGAGCTCCTAAATGATCTCCGTTTTCAAGAACAATTAAATGAAAAATAATTGGTAGCTTCGACGTGTTTTGTACGTGTAGTGAAAGGCTTTCTGGGCAACAAGAAAGATAAAGACTATAAAAGCCTCATAGATGCACTGTTGAAAATCTATGAATTACTAGGGTGTCGCATGTCTCTAAAAATACATTTTTTGTACTCCCAATTTTTTCCTGGAAAATTTGGGTGCAGTAAGCGACGAACAAGGAGAGAGGTTTCACCAGGACATCAGGACGATGGAAACAAGATACCAGGGACGCTGGAACCCATCTATGTTGGGCGACTACTGTTTTTAAAAAGGGACTATGCTACAGAACACAAAAGGAAAAGTGAACGTTTTTGTCGCTGTATCATATCTCGTGCAATATATAGTTTATATATAATAATATGTATCGCATAACAACCAATCCTCAGTAATGTTTTTGCAAAGATTTCATATGTTTTATATGTTTTAAATAAATATATTAATTGTAAAAATATGTCGTCTCCTCTTTTTTCTCCTTATAACAAAAAACTCTACGTGTTACAGTAATTAGCTTATCATTTTCGGATTTAGGACTCTAAAATACTTGAAACAAACTTATTTTCATCAATGTTACTTTACAAAAATTTAAATTTGTTGACTTGTGTCATTTTTTACTTATTGTTTTGGTCTAATGTTTTCGACCAGTTTTAAAACGTTACTGATTGAGCGTGTAGTCCTATGTTTAGTAATGATGCTTATAGTCTAGTCACTCAACGGATTTGCACCAGGGGCAATCGGGGCTAATGCCCAGAGCGGCAAATTTTCTGAGGCAGCGAAGTTGCTTTAAAAAGTGCAGTTGTGTTAAAGTCATCTTCATATTATAATAAATAAAATAACTTTTTTTCATTATTAAGATTATGTTTAGAATTATTATACACGTTGCAATTTTATCAACAAAAAAGTTCTAATGTATAAAATTTTATAAACGAACAGCTGCAAAATTTACAGGTCTGGAGACACAGTAGTGTCTCGCGTAAGTGGGCGTTTATCATATGGGGCGTGAGACTACGTGTCTCTATTCTTCTCTCATACAACCATCATAACTCCAGCGTATATTTACCCTCATATTTTTTATTAAAACAGATCCATTGACGCTTGACACGGATTTATATAATTTTCTTTGTCACTTATGCATATAATGCTAAAAATTATTTTGTTTTATTAATTATTAAATGTTTATTGAGTTAAAAAATTTTCACTTGCCCTGTTTTTAATTCCACGAGAGATTTTACTAATTTTTGTCAAATTTTTTATGCTGAAGCTGGTATCACTGTTCTTTTACTTACTAAGTGGTTAGATTACTAAGTATAAACTTGGCACTCATAAGTAGACAGTATACTAAGTATGCTTAACTTACCACCAAAAAGTAGTTAGTGTACTAAGTAGTTTAACATTGCATCCAAGCAAAAAAGTAGAAAAAAAAGTGATAAGAAGTTTAGTATACTAGACATTAATGACCACAACTGTACTGAGTATATCTATCAAGTCAAGACTCAACACTGGATGACAAAGAAATTCTTTTATTAGAAATTAGTAAATTAATTGAATTAGGATGGCTTAAATTCAGTTTAATATTTAAAAATTTATAAATTACCAATCTTGAGAATGTTATAAATTATAAGTCAAGCTCAACAAGCTTAGTGGTCCGCGCTTATTTTATTCAGAGCAGTTACCGAATTTTCTAATATTTATAATAATTTTATTAGGCATTTCCTTAAAAATTAAAAATGATGACATTTTTTTGTAATAATCGATTAAAATAATTCAATTGGTAGTTTTTTTTAAAGTAAATTATTTGTATATTGTAAAAAATTTGTATTATATTTTTATGCATTTTTCAAAAAATTAATGATTAATTTTTTTTGTTTTGGGAGTTACATATACATTGATTAATTCAATCGATTACACCTATTAATTTAATTTAAAATTAAAAATTTGATAATTTTGAATCAGTCGTCGAAATATTAAAATAAACAAAAATATCGATATAATGATCCGGGGTGAGTATTGAAGGGGCGTCCGATGTTATAAATTATGGATATACAAGAAAGACCCATGAATTTGCCTAGAATTTTTGAACAGTGTAAAGTGGTTTAAATAAAAAACCTCAAAAATTTTTGACAACGATATCTCTTGAACGAATCACCCAATTTTGAGAGCGATCGACGCGTTTTTTGGAGTTTTTTAAATTTTTCAGTTAGTATCAATTTTACAATAACAAATAGGTCGATCTTATTGTCAAAAAATCCACTTTTTAACTTTAAAATGATGCAAAAAATTTAAAAATTGATAAGATAAAAACTGGGCGTCAATAGAGAAAGAAACTTATTACCTAAACAATTTTTTTTTTAATTTTAAATAATCCAGTGCTGCGAATCGCGGTCACCGCAAAAAATAAATTTTCGAGCCACCAGCGAAGAACTGTAATAAGTCCGTTATAACTTTATATTTTTGTACCAAAATTTTTAAAAATATTCTTCATATGTTGTATTATAATATACTAATTTTCAAAATATATCTATAATAACAATATGTTATGAAAAAATTCTTGAAAATAGGCCTTTAATTGACCGAACAAACTTTACCCCCCCTCCCCTTAAATAGTTTGCAAAATTGTCTTTTTTTTTAACGACACTGAATTAATGGGCAAAAACGGTGAAGATAGATGCATCATTTTTCGTATGCTGATGTATAGCTCGCGGAATTGCCAGCATGTTATTAGCAACAACCTTATTTATACCAGATAATTTGGATTCCCAAATTTTTCGTAAACGACGCGTCGCGTCGCCTGTAATTGCTTCTGAGCTCTGCCTTTACAGCTCTAACATCTTGAGTACAGTTCTAGTCGATACTTAAATATCGATAATTTTTGTCGTTTTGTAGAGGATGGAGTAGCGCGCTATCGGCAAACTGGTCAGTTTCTAAATCGTTTCCGTACCGGCCCTTCCCTAGCTTAAGTTGTGCACACTTGTCGAGGCAGAACTCCATGCCAACATCTCTGGTATAATCGTGAACTACTTTAGGAGACTGTTGTAGGTCTCACTTATGGTTACGTCTTCCAGGTTGTCCACAGAAGTATGAAGTATCCGAGAGTTTTTCGAAGAGACATAGATATGGGTAGCAGCGATACAAAATAGCAAAGCATTGAGAGAGTCACCCTGAAATGTAATGAGTTCGGTAATAATTTTTGAGCTTCAGATGTTATAGAGAACTTTGATTTCCAAACTGACATCGGTTGCTCAATACATCTAATTAGGTTAAGAGAAACCTTAAGATCTTTAAGCAGATACAACGGTAGTTCGTGAGATGTTGTGTCAAATGCTTTTGTAGTCAATCCACGCTATATTAACATTGCGTTTGTATCGGATTGAGTCTTGTATATGCATCTATCAATTAGGATATTTTCTTTGTAACCGTTGATTTCTCTTTTTCGTCCTTACTGCCCCTTTACATCAGAGAGTATAGGATCAACTGCACTCAATGTAAACTTAAAATTTTTACTATTAAAAAACCTATATCACAAAAAAATAGTTCTTATGATATTTGCAAACTGAAGAGGTCCACTGTTTTAACTATATCCGGTTATCCTAACAGATACAAAAAATTAGGGTATTTTTTACAAACTTACACAGCTTTTCAATTTCTAGTAGAGCTAGAATATCTGTTTAGACTTAAAATTTTAAATTAAAAATAATTTGTTTTTTAGATGTGTTCCTGTGGTATTATTTTTATTTAACCGGCTAGGCCAAGTCTAATAAAATATTTCTATTGTTAATATGGCATGCTAAGAAAACCACGAACTGCGTTTAGAATTGCCGGTTTTTGGATGTATTTTTCATATTTGATGATATTAAGTGTTTGGATGTTATATCTTAATCTTTTTGTATACGAAGGATAATAATTTTTTTGATTGCGGCGTTGGGATTATGTTTGTCATATTTTAAGATGAGCTGTGTCGCTTTAAGGAATTTATTATTAATGTATTCTTGGTATTCAGGTGCGATTTTAAGATTGTGCGAGTTGTCTATACTTGTTTTAAATAATTTTTGTCTTTGTATTTTTTTGCTCTATTTTTTTTTTGTTTATAAATATTTATATGTCTCTAAAGCATTTAAATTTTCAGTAGTATTTCCGGCATCTGTTGGTATATTGTATTCATCTTTTCATTTAGCACGTTCTCTATGTACTATTTTACATTTTTGTATGCCAAAGTATATTTTAATTAATACTCATATTAGTTTTATAAAATATTTTAGATTTGTTTTATTATTAGTGTATAATTTGAAGTTTTTGGGGTAGAAAACATAATTTAGTTTTTAGAGTGGCCTGTTTATGTGGCCTGGGTTAGAGGTGTATTTATTGGTTTTGAAATTGGTTTTTCTGATTGGTGAAGTTTGCTAAGTGTAATAGCTGTAAATTATATAATTAGGTGTTAATTACAGATTGTTCATTAGATGCTTATATTATGTAATATGATTTAGGCTTTTGATGATTTTAAGGGTTTTCTTATTATATTTTAGTCTTGAAATATTTTTCCGTTTATTTCGTCAGTTTGTTTCCATGAAATATTTCAGAATACCAGATTCTGTATGCTTAATATATATCTCTCTGTTGCTACTTAGTCGGTATTTTTTTAATTAATGTTCGATGCCAACAACTTCACCATTACCTTCTACAAGCTATGTCTGTGGACGATTCTAAGAGGCCAGCATTAAGCCCCTCTTTTTCCTGAGTTCTGCCTCTCGTAGCTGGAGCCAGAAAATCCTATATAATAGCGAATTCTTCCTTTTGCATCAGTCCTAACCTGATAACAAACACACCTAAAGTGATTTTGTCATCAGCGACAAAAACTCCTAAAGTCGGGTTTACTCTAATAATAACATAAATGGAATATGAATTAATCCACAAAAACAGTGGCTGCAAAAATGTTGTGTTAATTCAATATGGCGGACAATGCAACAGCTGATTTTTTGAGATACAGGTTAAACCATGCATTAAAAAAGGTTAAAAACTTGATGTTATATTATGTCAAATAAGATAGTGGGTTCAAAAACATGAAAGATTTAGTTAAAAATACGTTCTGATAAAAAATGTTGTTTTTTCTAATACCTACCCTTGTTTTCAACTTTAAATTAATGTATTTTTGGCAATAAATTACCTAGCAGAATGGTTAATACTCATTAAATTGATTTTTCACATAATTTTTTTAAATAAAACACTTATTTAAAAAAAAAGACTTTTATTTTAACAAATAAAGCTTGAACTACCATGACAATTTGATAAACTAATATACCTCATCACCATTAATGTCATCGTCAGAATCCTCATGATTTAAATTAATAATGAGTGGTTCAACGATGATGTCTTAAATTTTTTTTCGGCTCCACCAATTTTTAATAAGTTCATCGGTATGGGCCACTGATTTTCTCAAATATTCTTCACTTATTTGGTCCAGCGCACATTCTCACACCATTTGCACTTCACTGTTTTTTAATCCACCCTCAACCCGATTGTCATATTCCGTTTTGCGCCTGTCCATATTAGCTCAATTGCATTGAACTGGCAATGATACGGTGGCAGGCGCAAAACTTCGTGACCATTTCGCCTTAATATTAGATCCACTGCATACTCCTTTGGTCGTTGATATTTCCTCGCAAGTTCCAGAAGTTTCGTTTTTAGCATATTTGGCAAAGGATGTTCTTTTTGGAGCCATTCAAAAATTTCGCTTTTCTTCCAAAGAGATGTTGGTTGTTTATTTAGAAACCGGGAGTGAGAGGGAGCATTATCTAAAATTAATTTTAATTTTTATTAGTAAATTAATAAAAACATTACATAATAAGAACCATAAACTATGAGAAGTAATCATTGGGTGATGCGTATGAGTAGAAAAGAATAATAAAAGTGTTTTCTCATTTTAAAAATTTTGAAGAAAAAAGGATATCAAATAAACCAGATTAAAAAGGTTTAAACATACCTGAAAAATAAAAATAAAAGTTCCTATCAACCTATGTCCGGAAATGTTTCGTTTCAGTACCAGCGTGTTAAAGTTTTATTTTTATTTTTATTTTTTCTGAACAATTTTTTGAAACTATGCCGATACTATAATTTATTTTGTAGTCATGAGGGGCATTGAATAGTGAAATCAAAAAATCAGATTTAAATAAAAGATTCGTATTGAAATGAATACAGCTGATAATTATATCCCGAATGCAAAAGGTTCAAATCTGATGCATTGATTATTGTAAATCCAAATATTTCGAAAATGTTGGCTCATAGCGACTGCTACTAGGAAACATTTTTTACATCAAGATGATATAGAAATGTATTTTTTGCTTAAAAATTTAATTCAAGCAAGCGTAAAAAAAGTTATGACGCATCAAAAGTATAAAAAACCGTGTAGAGCGTGTAGGAGCGCCCCCTACAAGTGGGAGCCCTACTAATATTAAATTCGGATTTCACATGTCAAAAAAACCCCAAATACCAATTTTAATTAAAATATCGTGGTATAATTTTAAAAACTATAAAGAAAAAACAAAATAAAAAATAGAATGTTTACACCCTGTATCACATATTTAACCAGATTAAGTTAAATCTGTGCCTACATCTACGAAATAAAGCATTTCCGGACATAGGTTTATCGGAACATTTATTTTTATTTTTAAGTAAGGAAACCCTTGCTGAAATTATTCGCAATAATAATGAAACGCCCTGTTTAAAAGTTAATGTCTAGATACCTTTTTGGGTCTATATTTAGTGGCACTATGATTTTTTTAAAATGGGAAACTATTAGCATTATTTGTTAACATCTCCTACATGGTCCCGAAATTATGTTTTACATGCTTACCGGGTACCCTGTACATTACTCACCAATTAAAGACGGTCCTTCCAAATTTGGTATTAATCGTTCCTCAAGCCACTTTTCAAATAAACTGCTGTCCATATTATCGTGGTAGTCCAAGCTTTTGGTAGTTGACGAAAAAATCAAACTTGCTCCAGGTACAAAACCTTTTGAAGATCCGGCGTGCAAAATTATAAATCTCGTACCAGAGCCACAGCTCTTTTTTCTTTTTACACTTCTTGGTGAATCATCTTGCCACGATTTGCTTCCGCTTCCGTTTGAATATATCCAGGTCTTATCCAAAAAAACTGCATCCCCAAATTGTGAAGTGTGATTCTCCATATATTTTTTCAAAAATTGCAGGCGCTGACTAGCAATTTCTGGTTTCTCGCATGAGTATCTCCTATTACAGTCCTTCCTGTAGCGAAAACCTAAATTTTTCACTAATTTAGACAATGAATTTCGCCCAATATCCAAAACACCTCTTTCCTTCAAAACGTCTTTTAGAGATTTTAACGTTACCGGAATTTTCTTTGCATATAAATTATAAATTGTATCACATACATCCATTTTCTGGGTTTCACGTAGATCCTCAGTTTTTGGCTTTTTTCGTTTACGTTTTTTAGCTTTCTTTGGCACTACATTTGCGTTTTTCTTCCGAATAATATTTCTAACAGAACTGTAGCTAATTCCTAAAGCTTCTGATACTTTCAGCAACCTATCTTCGGTGGTTATTGCCATATCGTCGTGTCGGGTAAAATAGTTGGTAAGATTTATTATCATTTGCTTCGCTTGTGGGTTTAAAAACTCAGAAAAACGTTTTTTGCTTTCCATATTTTTTCCAAAAAACTTCAAAAAGACTGACAACTAATTGACAACCAAATAACAATAATACGATCATATTTTTTTAGGAACTAAGAAAAATATTAAAACCCATTGTTTGATTGCCACTGGAAAACAGCATGTTTTCCTTCTTCATCTTATGTAAAGCTTATAAGTCCATCGTTTTTAACAAACCTTGGCAACTATTTGAACATGCCTCACACATGAATGTTAGTAACAACAATTCATAAGTTTGTCGAAGGTTGAGTCGTAGTTGTCTTTATTAGAGTAAACTTGACTATATGTACCAAATCTGGCGTAAATCAGATGAGTTTTGAATATTTGCTCCGCCCGCCTTCTTGTATTTCGCAAATCTAACTTCGGATTCGCGATCAGCAACTTCTAAAACCCCCGTACACCAAATTTTGCTTAAATCGGTGATTTTTGGAAAATGATTTCTAACGTTGATTTTAAAGTTACGTCACGTGACATATAAATTGAATGGATTTTTTATTTTAATGGTCTTTGCCTTAATAAGTATATGCTTAAAAATAAAAAACACATTTTTTGTATGTTTGCTGGCATTTTTCGTTATTTTTGGGATTTTAAATCTGTTATTTAAGAATTCGTGTTCGGGAGAACAACATACTTCGGATTAGGTATATCGCATGTAAAGTACAAACCACTTCTTTTTTTCTATGGCTGTGTAATAATTAATTGCTATTGGAATTGTTAATATTTAAAATTTGTATAAATATGTTGTATATTGTGGCGGATTCATTTATTAAACAATGTTATTTGGTATTTTCGCCGGATGGGACCACTTTATTCCTGGTCCCGGTCAACAGAATCTATGGCACAGATATGTGAACGCATTTTCGATTGACACTTCCGAACTTGCGTTGACATTACGTCATAATATTTTATTTTTAGGATTTCTGTAACCAAAATTAAAATAATTTTAGTTTTAATTATTGCTTAAATTTTATATATTTTACTTTTTTATATATCTTAAATGTTGATTATTGCAGTTGTTAAAAAGTTTTTCAGATAGATCTGTAAGTTCTGAAGGGTCAATACGCTAGGACTAGAATCAAAGGGGTACTATCTGCATAAAACTAAAAATACCAGGTTAAGCACTATTGTCATGTTATAGTTCCAAATCTTCGTTCATCTTGTTTTTAAATGAATCTGTCAATACCTGCAATCTGTCTCTTTGTTTAGTGCGTTCGAGGGGTACACTATTATATTGCAAGTAAGGTTTTTGGTAATTAATACATTGCTTTTTTTTAAATCAAGGTCTTGTGGTATGTGTGTATGTGTGTGTGTGTGGTTGCGTTTTATGGCACTGGTAAAGGTCTTGTGGTAATACAACAAGAAATTTCTTTTTGTATTACTTGTTTTAAAACAAGCCGAACGAAAAGCTTTAAAGCAAACGCCACAAAGTTAATTTTAATTAAAAACCTTTTAAAATATGTCTGCATCATATAAACTATTATATGTGTAATAGTCAGTTACTTTTTATCTTTACCATTTAAAAAAGTTGCATTTTCTAAATCTTTAGTATTTATTTTTAAATGTTTTAAATAATAAAAAGTACCATCGACATAGAATGTGGTAGAAATTTCCATAGGGGATCGTTTTTATTAACATCATTATCAATATAAGTATTTATTTACGTTACTGTTGTTAAATGTTAGTAGATTGTTAGTAGTCAAAATACAGAGCAAAAATAAAATCCGACTGTATTTATGAAGATCTTATTTAAAAGAACAAAAGCAAACGGGAAAATTATTTTTTAAAATAATATCGTCCTTTATCTCGCCGCTGGCATTCCTCAAATCTGGCACTAAGATTTTCAAAAACTTTTCGACATATGTAATCGTATGTTGATAGTTTATTGAGGAATATTCGTCTTAAGTTGAAGGATTGTCGTTAATTTATTTACTGTAACCCGTCTTTTGAGGTTAGTCCATAATTCTAGCCCGGCCTGCGGAGTGGGCATGCATTATCTCTTTGGTTCGAGATTAGTTTGTTAGAAAAAAACCACGGGTAATGATTTATTGAATGGTATGGTAGGTTATTCCATGTTGCTGCATTCAAGTTTTGAACCGTGACTTTTGAAGAGTACAAAGGCCATTGTGTTTTAATTTAGAATTTTTGCTGTTCTAGAATAAGTAAACATGTTCGTTTAGATGAAAATGAAAGTCATCTGAGAAAAATATGCTGTTGACGGCGAGAAACGACCTAAAAATCGTGGTTTTTGTAAAAATGCTTAACGCAGAACGCGCGCTGTTCTTTCGTGAACCGATTTATTTTTACTAAATTTTCGCGCGTAAGTTCCTTTGCTCTCCTCCCCCGCTTCGTATCCCCGTAGAAAAAATTATAAAACTGCAAAAATTTACGGTTCATCCTGTATTTGGCAACACCGCCACATCAACCAAAAAAAGTCTGCTAAAATGTTAACATTATTCGGCTAAAAAACGACGTAAGTTATACTAAACACTATAAAGCGTGGTTTGGTGGCGGCAAAAATCTAGACGCAGAGAGGTTTCGGCGTGATTTTTCTCCTATTATAACTTCGTTTTGTTCCACATAAAGATATGAGATTTGGTATGTAAATTGACATAAGTATATTAATTACCTGTGAAAAAATGAGAAAGTTGTTATAAGTTGTTTCTGGGATATTGAATTTAAACCGCCCAGTTTACTACTGACGGATTGACCAACTGACTCATTGACTCAAAATTATGGGGCACAAGGAAAGGTAAAATTCTGTAAACTGCAAATTTTTACGTGGAACGCCCTAAAACAGGTGCTATAATGAGAAATGTTTTTGAGACTTTTTTTTGCACGCAATATACATTATTGTCTATGACCTTTATTCAAACCCATGCCGAAATATTATATATTTAGGAGGTAGTTTAGAAGTTGGCAACCTGGTTGAACAAGATTTCTGAGGTCATAATTGTCTTAGAATTTAAAATGCAGGCAGGATTTAATTTATCATCAAAGAAAATTGCTACATCTCAAACCAGGCGCGATTTAAAGTAGATTAAAATGAGCAATTTTCGTACTTCATATTTAGTCTGAAGATTAGGTTCTACGTACAGAGCATGGTATTGTGAGAAAAAAGACATGAGATCCCCCCTTCCTTGTTCATTTATTAAACTCAGGGAAAAGAGTACAGATCTCACCAAAAACACTTATGTAAAATATTGGCCAAGTTCCTATCCAAAAATCTCGGCCTCTTAAAGTATTGAGATCTAAAGTTCTGTCCATAATGTTGTTCCACTATTTTTTAACTTGGCAAGTTTTTTACTGATCTGTGTGTGGTAATAACAAAAAGTAGTCTGTTTTAATAAAAAATAATCTTAATTGATACAGACAGATCAGTAATAAAAAGTGCTAAGTCAAAAAAGAGTGGAACAAAATTGTGGGCAGAACGTGATCTAACTTTAGATCTCGGTACTCTCGGCCGAGATTCTTGAATGGAAAACAGCCCTTATTTTACATGAGTGTTTTTGTGGGATAAATCTCTAGGTTGAAGTGTTACCAAGGTTTAGAATATGAATAGTTTACTTTTCTGTAAATGCCTTAAAAACCTATAACTTAGCATGGGGCCTGGTCAGTCTCGGAATTTGGTTTGGTATACCGATGGATCCAAGACTGACAATGGAGCCGGCGCAGGAATACATGGTATGACCCCCAGGTTTAATGCTTATGCTTCCCTGGGGAAATATGCCACTATTTTCCAGGCGGAAATATATGCCATTGAACTTTGTCTGCGAGAGAACTTGAGGAGGAGATATAAGGGCAGGGACATTATTGTCTCTCTGATAGTCAAGCGGCCATAAAAGCTTTGACATCCCAACAAGTCAACTCAAGGTTGGTTTGGAACTGTCTGTAATGCCTCCTAAATCTGGCTAACCACAACAAAGTTACACTTTCTGGGTGCCAGGACACAAGGGAATACAGGGCAATGAAAATGCAGACTCCCTGGCCAGGCGAGACTCCGCAGCAATGTTTGTGGGTCCTGAACCTGTTTTTGGAATACCAAAAGCCTCGGTTCGTGGCTACATGACTCGGTGGATTCAAACACAACATCAGTCATACTGGAACCACATTCCAAGGCAATATCACAGTAAATCAATGTTGGACTCACCATCGAAAGCATTGACAAGTGAATTACTAAAACTAAATAGAAATCAGATTAGAATAGTGACAGGCTTAATAACCGGACACTGCACCCTAAGAAAACATATGCCCACTATGGGCATCTATAGAGAAGAACCCATTTGCAGACTATGTGACGAAGAGGAAGAGACAGCCTCTCACATCATATATGAGTGCCCTGCACTTACATACTGGAGAACAAATCAAAACCTCATGGTGGACACTAACCACCAGGAGGCTGGAGACCAGAAAAGAACAGTAAAAGGGCTACTACACCTGTCTAAGGTGTCAAACCTTTTTAACTGAAACAAATACACAAGAGATACAACAAGCCCTGTAGGCTGCAGTGTCGAGGCGGACAAAACCTCAACTTGTGTATTTACGTCATCAATCAAGCATGGGGCATTAATCATCGCTTTAATCAGCTACTAATATATAAAATAGTTATTGGATGTGCTTTAATCTAATTATATTTTTGCTTTATTTTTAAAAAGTTCAAAGTTTTTTACTAGTTAATAATACATTGCGCAAAAAACTAAAGGCAATAAAATTATTAACTTATTGCAAAAATAATCCAGGATAATATAAAAAGTTCGAAAAGCCTTGTAAATAACTATTTGGTTTATGCAAAACTAGTAAATTGGTTTTAAAACGGAGATCATTAATAACTTTGTCATTTTTTAGGTTTGCATTAAATCACGGCCAAAAGTAATATTTTGTCTTTTATGTTCTGACGCCTCTATAAATATTTACTGGTCAAGTGGAATATGTTATAATAAAAAGTGTCTCACCGAGTTTCCATATGAAATCTGCACTGGCGTCGTTGTTGACATTAGTACCTTTATTATGTTGCTGGTTGATAAAAATAATACTTGGCAAATTATCATATTCCTAGCTTTATTTGTTTTTGCGAAAAAACTTTAAAATTGTTTTTTTTTACGAAATTGTGGTAGATATTTAAATGAAACCAAAGCGACATGGAAGCTGGTATTTAGTATTTTATTTCATATTTTTTAATATTTTTTCAATCAGTCATAAGTTTTTTAAGGCTAGTTCTCAAGGTACACTAACCAAAAAACTTACGTATTATCACTATGTGTTCAACTTTAACTTATGCCAATAACATGAATAGTGTATTCTGGCCATTTAAATAAAAGTCGCTAAAATTAAAATCAATATAGCTCATTATGGTATATAAAACCTATAGTTTTTTTTTTATTTTTCATTTAAAAGTATATATAATTCAATCTTTGTCACTACTTTCTTCTATTGTTGTAATGGTTGTAACAACATTATTGTCATCAAATACAGTGTTAATATTGCAGTCCTATTGATATTTGATTGGTAACGGCCGTACCGAGCAACAATCTACATCTCTATTTCCAATCACAGGTAAATCTTTTTATGCCCATATAGTTGTTCATATTTGGTTAGAATTTAATAAAATATGTCTTGCTACTGATATGCCGAGAACAAACTTTGCTTCTTATTATATTGCCATTTTTTAAAAACATTTAATATTAATATCGTAGTTATCACCATCCAACAGCTCATCGAGGTAACATACCGCATCTTGCATTTAGTATGTTTCAACGTCCTTGTTGAGTACTCGTCAAAAAATCTTTATACAATAGAACTGCTTTGGTCCTGGTCCCGGGGTATAGAGAATGATTATGCTCAGCCCTATTGACCCCTATGAACCAGCAGATTGCCTGAAATAAAATAAAGAAAAACCTCCAAAAAAATCAAAATACGTTACGTTTAGATGGCAAAAGTGTGCCACCGTTTTCTAGATAAAATTAACGTAAAAACAGTTGAACTAAAAATTAAATAATAATTAAAATTAAAATTGTCACATTTTGATATAAAAATAAAAGAATGAGATCGTTTTGGCGGAATTTATGACATAATTCTACCAAAACGATTTCAAAAGCGAGGTAAGTATTTTTATTTTTTTGCGATTTTTCTTTACTTTTTTTAGGCGATATGCCGGTTTATATAGGAGTTAATAGGGTTGAGCACACTCATTTTCTATACTGCGAAACCAGGACCGAAGAAGTCCTATCCATTTATTTGTTAAAAAGTCCTCGTTAGGTGCACCCCAAAAGAAACTATGAGATCGCTTCGGTCCTAGTTCCGGCGTATAGAGACTGGGCCTGCTCAGACCTATTTACTCCTCTGATCTAGCAGATCACCTAAAACAGAAAAAAAAGAAAAACCCTCAAAAAAGCCCGAAAATCTAAACAATTATTTGCTTTTCGGTGACAAGTCTGCCACCATTTTCAAGGTAAAAATAAGGTATAAAAACTTAAATGAAAATTAAATAAGGATTTAAATTAAAATTGGGAAAATTTATCATTTATTACCAAAATTTTAACAATTTTCATTTTAATTCTTATTTAATGTTTAGTTAAGTTTCTATACTTTATTTTTATCTTGAAAACAGTACAGACTTGCCACCTTAATGTAGATAATTGTTTTAATTTTTTGGGGGTTTTTCGTTTTTCCTGTTTCAGGCGATCTGCTAGTTCAAAGGGGTAAATGGGTCTAGCAGGCTTAGTCTCTATACCCCCAGACCAGGACCGAAGCGGTCCCATTGTTTCTTTTGGCGTGTACCCAATGAGGACTCTTGAAGAACTATAGGTTGTTGCTCACATGTAGCATCGTTTATTTATCACCAAAAATCCTTTAAAATGTTAACACATATATTTGATGTTACAGAGAACTATAGAAGACTATACTACTATAGAAGAAAATAATGAATAAGATTAAGTAATATGAATTTTTAAATGTAAAGTTAAAGGCTATTAGTATTTTATACCATAATAAGCTATTTTTATTTTAATTTTACTGACTTTTGTTGGACTGGCTGAATATAGTATAGTAGGCGAACTGGTGAACAATTTTGAGTAAAAAAAACACAAAAACATTTGTGTAATTGTCCTTGAACGACCCCTAAACATTAAAGTTAAGGTCTGGCTGAATCCTCAAATTTGAAAAATTTAAAGGTTGGTAGGGGGCCACTACCCTTCATTTTTTCCCAATGGGGATCTACCAACATGAAATTATTATTTTTAATATAACTGCTATGCATTGTAGCTGAAGACTCACTGATTATACGTGATTTTTTTGATCGGTGTATCTCGAGAAAAAGCCACAAAAAACCACTCCTTATTTTCTCGATTTTTGTTCTTACCTAATAGTTAGTTGAAAAATGATAAAACAAACATGCAATGTAGTTCTAATCAGTAGCTTTCATATCCCGTTGGCTTTAATCAAATATCTACCATAGTTTAATAGAAAAACGATTTTGAAGTTAAGGGTTGCAACACCTTTTTTCTAAAAATGAACCAGCAACATAATAGAGATACAAATGTTGACAAATACGCCAGTTCAGATTTCATGTGTAAACCCGGTGAGACCCTTTACTTAATCGAATACTATGTACTTTCTTGGTATACCATTTTTTGTGTCATGTATAAGTATATGCAGTGTACGTTAAAAAGACAAGAGATTATTAAAGTCTTTATTATTTTAGAGGCTGCGACTTCATACCATCTTCTCAAATTACGAAGTCTCTCCCACAGGCGGAATCATTAGACATAGCACAAAACATATCTCCTGCCAATGATTCTTTTAGGATAATTACCAGCAGTGATCGTACATCGAAAGAAATATATCATAAAATGTTATCCTTACCGTGCCACAGTTCTGATGAAACTTTGATAAAATCTGCAGCGTCAGGGTCTGTAGCCCCGCCACAAGACTTAGCTTCATACGCAACTACTTTGCATTACGAGACCTCGTTTCAGTATGGGAAGCATGCGATGATAAAAAATATAAAGTTTAAAGTACCAGAACAGTATACAAATTTGTTTAAACAAAACTCTAACAAGAACAATAATACCATTGATAGTGATGATAATTTTCCTTCTGAAAGTAAAGTGTACTCTGAATTAAAGCCAGTGACTAATGAAAGTGTTATTGTGAATAATGGTAATCTTAACCAATCTAGCGATGTTCATTGGCGTAGAAGAACATCGCAGAATCTTGTGCTTAAAAATTAAAAGACTGTTATATATTTAAGACTGTCAGTTATGTTTTATTAAATTATAATAATTATATACGTTTCTTTATTTTATTAATTTGTTATATTTTTCTTTTAGCATTAAAAGTATATATTACCTACCGTTTTTTCTTTTATCCTTTTTTCAGTATTAGAAACACAGGGATAAATAAACTTAATGAAAATTACATAGGTCAGATGGTAAAATTAATGATAATTGGCTAACGCTTTAATTAGAAACATTAAGTATGTAATTAAAATGCTACCCTTGAAAAAGAATAGGAAACTCCTTAAAAATTAACAGTAAAATTACTTCTCTTATAACGTAGAAAGTGTAGAGCTGCAATGTTTCCGTTATCTGTAAACCTACCAATGATTAATAATTTGATCAGCTTTTAATTATTTTTTTATCTAACGTACTGTGGGCGTCTTTAGTGTGGTAAGAGGAAGTTTATTTATACGGGACTTAAATATCCGGAGATTTGGAGGAGAAGGAAAAGCTTCTGCGGGTAGCTGGTTCCATAGTCTGGACACCCTAGTGATGAAGGAACGAACAATGCGTGCGGTACAGGACCTCTTAAGTTGAACTGTAAAACGATGCATAAAAGTGGTACTACGTGTTGCTCTGTTGGAAACTGCCAGAGGAGGAATTATACCGGCCAATTCCTCGGAGCAAAAGCCGTTAAAATACTTATAAAAGAGCGACAGTTCCCCGTCGGAGGGTAAGAGAAGAAAGCCTTTTTGTAACCGTGGGATCGTAATAAGACGAACAGCGCTTTTTTGAATGGATTCAAGAATGCTAAGAGTTGTAGGAGACGCCATTTTCCAAACATAAGAACAATATTCCAAAGAAGGTCTGATTAGGAATACATACAGAGTATACTGATCGGATGGAAAAAAATATTGTCTGGCTCGAAAAAAGAATTCAAGTGTTTTAGAAGCTGCTGAGGCTATGGATGTAATGTGTTCATGCCTGTTAAGATTATTCTCCAAGGTAACGCCAACAAGCATGAATGACTCTTTTTTCTGCAGAACTTGGCCGCTTATATGTAGCGGATGAGCATTGGCAGAATTTTTCGCAACAGCGAAAATGACTGTGTTTTGAAGGTATTAAACTGGACAAGATTATTGACGCACCAATCCAAGATTCGTTAAAGGTATTTGAGATATTTTTGCATAACCCTGCGCTTATTTTTAAAATCAGGATTAGAGACTGGCTTAAGAAATTGAATGTTAGGGTGAAAGGTTTTATCGTCAGCTAAACTATGGATAGAATTGATTGTGAAAGAGAGAAGGTCATTGATGTGAAGAAGAAACAGAGTTGGGGCCAGTACTGGATCCCTTCTTGGGGACAGGTTGCACACGTGCAGCTTTCCAGCTCTCCGGAAAAATGCCCGTGTCGTAATAGAGGCGAGTTAAGATGGGTGCAAGCTCGGGAGCACAATTTTTTTAAGACGATAGCTGGTATGACGTTTAGCACAGACGATTTTTTGGTACTAAGAGAAGAAAGGAGAGGCTTGATCTGTTTGACCTCAAAAAATATATCGGGCATTTTATGAGGAACAGGGGTAACTGTTGGAAGAGAAAAATTAACGGGAGGATCAAGGGTAGAATTGGTAACAAATTGTTTGGCAAATAGGTTTCGGTTTTTCCGCCTTGAGCGTCAGTTTTAGTAGAACCTAGCCAGTTCTTATTGTAAACATTAAAGTCCCCGAAGACAATTACTTTGGCCCATAGCAACTGAAAATTAATGGTGTCAATATTTACTGAAAGGTAGTCAAAGAACTTAGTCTGGGAATTGTCAGATGGGCACCGGTATATACAGCAGATTAATTTCTTGGAAGATCTGAAGGTAACTTTAAGCCAAAGAATATCAGGCCTACCTGATTCGAGATTAGAAACTCTAGTACAAGCTAGATCGTTGCAAATGTAAGCACATTCGACGCCATGGGGACGAAAAGATGAAATGAGTTTGTAACCTGGGAAAAGGAGGTGTTTAGTGAATGTTTTGAAACTTATTTTTGTTTAGGTAAGAAACAGAAACAGTAAATGAGATTAAAATTTTCGATGGTGGCCCCTCAAATGCACCCTTTAGTGGAGGGGTATTTTAACTCCGGAATACTTTACTTTTGGGTGTGCCATCATTATTTCCAAATTATATTAATAGGGAAAAGGAAAAAGAAAGAAAAGGTAGAAGGAAAACTGACTCAGCCACCCAGAAACCAAAACGAGTCCTTTGAAGGGCAAGTGTGGTGGTTCCGCCTCAGGCGAGGAAAAGTTCTTCTGCTACCTGCAAAATATTACCATTTAACCCTGGTGACCCAGGTAACTCGGGTTCATTGGAGCGTTAATTTTTAAAGTAGCATGACAATACCATGCTACCCCCTATGGGGGTTTTATCTTCAGATGAAGTAGAGATCGAACGCTGTTAGAACAACACCGATACGTAACGGTCTCATATGGCAAACTCATATGAGACCGTGACCTATCGGTGTTGTTCTAACAGCGTTCGATCTCTATATTGCTAATTGAGCAACAATTTGGAAAAAAGACTCTTTGATCATCACTTCAATATGCAGGGGATCTTTTTTAACCTATTGCACACTGTATTTTTCTACTACTGCATACTACAGAATATTTAGCATTTTTTACTAAAAATGTTACTTGCAACTTAAAAATAAGATACAATAGTTGCTTAACATATAAAACGCAACTTAAAACGGTTTTAAATTACTTGTAATTTAAATTTATTGTAATATTTGAGCAGTTTTTAAAATTGGCTCTAGCAGTGTTCTTCCTTAATTAAATTCTTAAAGTTATTATCTATTATAATATTGATATTAGGAGAAAAATATCTTAAGAATCAAATATGTTTTATTTGAATTAGTAGATAGGAATGGATAAAAATCTTATTCATTTAGAAGTCTTGACTTTTGGAACACAATTTTCGGATTTTCTTTTTAGCAAAGCAACCAATTTAAATGTTTACCTAAATTAACTCTATCTTTTATTTTTAACGTACTTTTCATCAATTAATACTTTGACCAGAGGTTGGACGACTTATATTTTGTGAACAATTTTTCGGAAAAAATCAAAGCTGCATATTCAGCGAACGATTCGATGTTTTTCTTAGCTCTCGAAGTCATTAAGTTTTCATAGGTTACTTTGTACCTTCCTTAAAATGTTTCAGGTATAGTCTGTCTCAAAGTATACCATGCTAGCTTGCCTTCATTTATGGATTATACCTGCCGATAGCAATAAAACTGCGGATCGGTAGGTATTAAAGGACAGAACATTAGGGACGGACTTCAATAATAAAAGATTTATAATTTATTGTTTATTTAGGTAAGTATAATCTTAAAATTACATTAAGAAATTAAATATATGCAAAGTTTTAATAAATTTATAACTGCATTATCTATACATAATTACATTTTTAATCTAAATATCTAAATCTAATTCTGTTTCACTATCAGAATCATCTTTGAGATTAATTACAATAGGATTTAGGTTGTTTTGGATAGAAATGTAAGAGTCCTCAATTTTTATAATGTGCTGTAGTGAAATTTTCCAGCTCTCAACTGGTATGTTAGTAATTACATTTTTTATCAAATTTATAACACTGGGACTTAAAGTAGGTGTAACATTTTCTGCTCTGATCTTTGATTTTAATTGGTTTCACAAATGCTTTATGTGGTTAAACATACAGTGAGACGGAGGAAGCCGTAAGACAGTATGCCCAGCCTGTTCAGCCAAATTGTCACATACATATTGATACTGTGTCGTGTGTATCGAACCATGTTTCATCAAGGTAAATTATGGATCTGTTTTCTAACCTATATCTTTTAATTTCTTGAAGGTAATTAAATCTCCAAGTGCGTAATCTGTGCGATTCCATTACTACTTGTCTTTTGTCTATTTTGCGGTATTTAAATCACATTTTACAAACAACTCTATGGAGGGTGGCACGGCTAATATTTATATTGGTTTCGTCTTCATCTAGCTTCTTTTTCAGTTTATCCAAGGTAGGAATAACTCCGCTTTCATAAAGACAATATATTTTCCTTCTTATTAGGTCCTGATCCCTATTGTCTATACGGTGAGATTGAAAATCACTACGTTTTTTTCTTTTGTTCAATTTTTCAATAATAATAATATCCCCTATCGATGATATTGGAGTTTTTGTAAGTAGACCGGTTTCTTTTAAAGTTTCTTGTTTAATTAGACCTTCACCGATTAAAGTTTCATACACATTTTTCACAACCTGTTTTGCATCTAATGACAAATGATTTCGACGCGACATAGTTATATTCTCGTAAAACAACTTTTTCGAAACGCACAGTAAAAACTGTTATTAGCCAAAATCTTTATATGCCTAATGGTTAATACTCAAGAAATACCTGGCCCAACAAATGGGTTTACCCAATAAAAATAGGTAATAAAATCGTTTAAGGTTTATTGGGGTATGGTCCGTCAAAAGCCATAACGATATACTTTGAGACAGACTATACCAAACTGTTAAACGATATTTGTGTTGGTTTTCTTCGTTATTTAAAGGGTTACAATATCGTACTTCATTATTTGAAAAACCATTAAAATTGTAAAAAAAAGCTGACTTTGTTAAATTAAATGTCCTACGATATGAAATAAACAAATATGTTATAAAGCAACTGAAGGCAAATAGGTAAAAAGTTATGTCACATAAGAATAAGTACTTTAATTGTGAATTTATAATTTTCACGTAACTACATATGTGTAGTGATGTATGGAAGCGAACATCCTCGTTCGTGACCGGGAAACGTTCGCAAACTTTACGACTATCGTGCGGGAGCGTTCCCTTACGAGCAAGTATAAGCAAAACAAGCACGTTTTCGGGAAAATATATTTATAAATAATGTTTTAATAGGCAACCAGTTGTGCAGTACGTTATCTGACATCTGTCTGAAGGGGAAGGGAGGCTACAGTTATTTGGGACTTTCCTACAACAATCCGAAGCTAATAATATATATCAGAGCTAAGACGAATCCTTCAAAAAAATAATCAATTTATGGATCCGTATCCTCGTAAAGGAATCGAATCACCAATTCGAATCACGATTCATTTTTTTTAAGGAAAAAAAGGAATCGAATCCAGGAAACCGATTCCTATTTATCGGATTACGAATCCGGATCATCTTTAGTGTTTATACTTACAAATGGTAACTACGATACGAATGATACTACATAATCCAGCGTCAACGATTTTAGCTCGGAGCCCGAGCCGCGAAATATAATTTTAACCTCATTTTAAAGTGCTGTAGCTCTTGGCCAAATTAGTTCTGGGTAAATATTCTTTAAATTTGAAGATGTTATTTCTGAAATCAACATGAAACCACCCTTAAATGGAACATTATTTTGAACCCTATTCCAAAACTTGCTATGCTAGATCTTCATAAGGTTTTTAAATGTGATTCTCGAGGAAACCTTAAGCAACTTATAAATGCGACATTTTATTGTATTTTTACAGAAAGTTTTACAAGTACCGTTTAATAATTTCTCTGCTTGCGGAATATAAAAAAGTATTAAAATTTAAAAGTTATTTTTGTAAGACACCCTGAATAGTAATAACAAAATGTCCCATTTAAAAGTCCCTCGGAGTTATCTCAAGAATAACATTAAAAAATTATTAAGATCGAGCAATCAATACTGTTAAGATCAAATGCAAGTAAAATTTATGCCCGTTTTTGGATACCACACTTTATGGTTACCAAAAAAAAATGTTTTATTTTAATGTTGTTTTTTTCTGGACCTGTAAAACAACATATTTTGTTTAAAAATAACATGTGTTTCCTCATTTAAATCAGTTTCGGATAATTTTAAAATTTTTAAAAAGTAATCGATTCCAGCCTTGGAATCCTTAAAGAGGAATCCATTCCTGGATTCGATTCCAAAAGGATTTGATTCCTACCCGGCAAGAACTTGATGGCGGGGTTTTTGCACTAAATCCTAGTTAATGGACCTAGCATTGGCTATCATTACACTTCCCCTTTTTTACTGCTCTCATCGGAAGGAGTTTTAGCGAATATGCTTTTATAGTATGACAGTAAAGATATCCGATAAACTAACATATGTAGCGTGCAATATTAAATTAGAATCCAGGGTAGCGCCAAAGGCAATCTCAAAAAATCCCCAACAAGAAAAAGGATATGTATATATATGAGTGGAGTGCACGCCACATGGGTGATGTTAAATGTGGGTTGATATTTTTTTTCTTACGATAGTTTTAGCGGTTTATAGGTGGGTGTGTTTGTTGTTCAAGAATAATTTACACAATTTTACACTTTTTTTAGCCACCTAGTCCTAAAATTTACCTTCGACCCTTTTTGTATATGCAACCCAATGTGTTTTGTACCCCAAATACTTTCTTAATTAATAATTGTCACTTTCTACACCTACTTGTAGGGTACGGACTGTTTGTTTGATGATGATTTTTTAAAAATCACTAAAATTGGAATACCTTAAAAATCGTGAAAAATTATATAACAATATATGAGCTTTGCTTTTGTAATAAGAAAATGACTTTTTGGATTTTTTATTTAAAAATAAAGTACAAGAAGTTTTATCTAAAATAAAACACTTTTTAAAATTATTTTGTGTTATTACAAGATGGAATGTTAACTCGTAATCTTGTAGTTATTTGTATGTTACTACAGGAAACAATTCCATGGAGGCTAGTAAAAAAGTAACAGGTATGGGGCAAAATTTCAATTAATTAAAAGGTATTTTTTGAGATTTCTCGACCTAAAAGACACTTTTTAAAATCGTTTGCAAAAAAAATTTAGAAAGCTATCATTTTAGCAAAGGAAGTTTTGTCGAGGGTTTTATATAGGTATGTGCCGTCCAAACTAAAGGATTTTTCTAAGTTAAAATAATAAAAAAAAAATGTTTTTCCCAATAACTGGAATACGCAAATTAGTATGACGTCAAAAATATATATACTCCATGACGTTCAAATTTGGTGACAGTTTTTTTTTACAAAGAAATATTTTAAGATAAAAATTATTGGTCTCATGTTGCCAGTGGCCTGCACAGGATTACCGTCGAGGTGGATTTAAAAAAAAAGTATAGTATCTCACTTTTTCATTCTAATACGATTTTGTGATTAAGTAATTAAAACTGTTATGACTGATATTACTTAATGTATTTGTTATTTAATATTTTTTAATTATTTTTTTTATAGAAATATACATCTGTTTTAACTACAAACACATATCTTTAGTTTTTGGCCTTACAATAGTGATTACCAAGGCCAATGGCGAGAACCAGAATGTCTTATTATTTTATCCTAGCTAAGTTTTGTAAAATTAGGTGGATTTAATTTCTCACAGTTATAAAATTAAAAAAAGGTATACAATTACAATTAAAAAACGATAATCATTAAATTGCAGTAATAAATAAATAATGTTATGAAGAGGGTTGTAAAAAATCATATCACAACGTGTCCTTATTCTTAAACATTCTCCTATCTCCTAATATTTTTCGTTTTTATAAACTCTTATATTAAATATTTACCGCGAGAAAGCACTTGCACTTTCTTGAAAATTCCTGTCAGAACACGCAGATTTACCGGTCTACATAAAGGGGAGGAACGCGGACGGGCGTCATTTCCTAGTTAAGATCTGTGCGCGCGAGCATTGTTTTTACGGCTAACTGAAAATTTTGATATTGTGTAAAATATAAATTATAGTTTTTTGAATATGTCGTTTCGAAAAAGTGGTAGAAAGAAAGACCTTATCTGGCAGTTTTTCAAAGAAAAATAGGGGAAAGCGGAGGGAAAACCGGGATGTCGCGCTACATCTAAAATATGTAATTTGGAAATGCAAGGATTGGTGGAGAGGATGAAAAAGTACTGGGAAAAATGTAAAAATGTAAATAATGAAGACATCGATACTATCGATACTTATAGTGACTCGACATTCTCGTCAACGTTATCACAATCACAATCAGTTTTAACCGTAAGTACCTTTTTATTTTTTGTTAATTTTTAAAAATGGTGTTGAAATATTTTTCCAATTTTCCATGTTTGGAAATTTTTAAAAACTTATTTTTACAACAATGTGATCAATGTGTTGATTTCTGGGGCACTTTATGTGTCACGGAATTTTACAATTTTTGAAAATGCTTTGGAATTGATACGTTTTTTTTAACACTAAACACTATTTGCAACAAAAAATTCTTGAATGAACAATATTTTCTGAAAAAAATACAATTTTTTGTATTTTTTATCCAAGTAACTATTAAGGTATGTAACTATGACAACACAACACCTTTTATTTCTCAAAAAAGTGGCTCATTCAACGATTTTTTATTTTTTGCTTTAAATTAAATCGATTCTATTTGACGGGCTCTATCAAACCAAACTAGAAAAATTATAAAATTCCGTGACACATAAAGCGCTCCAGACCCAATGTGTTTTCTTAGATACTTTACATACATCTATCATCTATGGACAATTGAAGCCTCATATTGTTTTTTTTTAATTGCAGGTACAACGTACTTGCATAAATACGTCACAAATTCAAACTGAACAAAACTTTCAGCAAGCAAGTACGTCGCACTCAGTTTCCCCTTCAATCCCAGTAAACAAAAAAAGACAAGAATGTAATACTGACAATACTGACATTACTGACACAACTTCTTCTGGATCTCTGATGTCTTTTGTTGTACGTACTAGTAAGCCTGCCAAAAATGAAATTGATAAGCAGATTGCCAGAGCCCTCTATGCAACTAATAGCAGTTTCATCTGCCTGGAGCAATCCGAAGTTAAGAAAGCTATAGCACTACTGCGACCTGGATATGTACCGCCCAGTCGAAACGATGTGTCAGGCAGACTGCTTGATCAAATATATACCGAAGAAAGAAGCAAATGCTTTAAGGGGTTGTCTAGAAGTAACGTTTGTCTTTCACTCGATGGATGGTCTAATGTGCATAATGAACTATGTATGTATGTATGTATGTGTGTGCAACAGTTACTGCAGAAAATGGCTTCTCCTTTCTATTCGACACTGTAGATACAACTGAGCATCCACATACATCCGACTACCTAACAGAAATTGCAGCAACCCTTATAAACA
This sequence comes from Listronotus oregonensis, assembly GCA_019359885.1. NCBI lineage: Eukaryota > Metazoa > Arthropoda > Insecta > Coleoptera > Curculionidae > Listronotus > Listronotus oregonensis. The sequence continues at coordinate 73,481 of JAHBCN010001595.1, read as the reverse complement.
AACTAAAAACCGAATATGATTGTACAGTGAGTAGTTTCGTGACAGATAATGCAGCTAACATGTCTGCAATGCAAAAAGAAATAAAGGCATCTGATAAATTAAATGTAATAGCATATGGCTGTGCTACACATATACTAAATTTATTATGTAAAGATTTGGAAATCGTTGATATAAAAGAGCATGTAGTCCAAATCGTAAAGTACTTTAGGAACAATCATTTTGCATCTGCAACATATGCCAAAGAAGGAGGCAAAAAACTAGTCATACCTAGTGATGTTCGATGGAACTCGCTTGCAGACTGCTTGCAGACTGATTGCAAGTATTTACCGAAACATGGCCCATACTTTTTAGAATCAGTGAAGAACACAAAGAAAAGATTGACAGTATTATCAGGGAAAAAATTTCAAACATTCATTTAAAGAGAAGTGCTGAAGATTACCTCAAAATTCTTAAGCCAATTTCCATTGCCATAGATAGGTTGCAAAAGACCGACGCCACTATTTCAGATGTTGTAGAGCAATTTAAAATATTAGAAGATTACTTTGAAGAAACTAATCTGACATTACATCAACTGCAAAAATTTAAAAATCGATATAATATGTGTATAACCCCGTATCATTTGCTGGCTTTTCTAACGACCCAACGAAAACACAAAGTTTGACATATACTGAAAAAAATATTGCATTACAAACTGCAAAAGAACTGTATCCAGATAGTGGTTTATTACCACTAATCATTAAGTTTCTTGCCAAATCAGAGCCTTTTAACGATATTATGTTTCAAGATGATATCCTGAAAAGCGTAAAACCTATTGACTGGTGGAAATCACAACGAAACGCAGATATTATTGAAAAAGAACTTCCCATAATTACACAACTGCTCTGTGCAGCTGCTTCGTCTGCATCAGTAGAGAGGATATTCTCAACATTTGGTTTAGTGCACTCTAAACTACGCAATCGGTTAGGTACTGAAAAAGCTGCCAAACTAGTGTTTCTTTACAAATATTACAATTAAATTTGTTTTTTGTTTTGAATATTTTCTGCAATAATACTTCTATCTATGTGTTCTTGTGTATTGTAATAAATTAATTTACTATATTAACGTAATTTATTTTTGTTTCGATTTTTCTTCATAACCCAAATTATTTTTTTTTATAATTTTTATTTTTGATTTTAATCATGATTTAAATTTAAAAAAATCAAGTGATTTAAAGCGTGATTTAAATCGTGATTAAAATCAATTGATTTAAATCCTTGCAACCCTGGACTTATGAATAATTTTATTATATTTTATTTTCATCAAAAACAGTTAATTTGATCGAAAAAACTTAAGAGATAACAATCGTGTACTTTCAACTGCTGGATCATAAAATCCTGTTTCATTAAAAAAAAATCCCACTATACTTAAAATATTCCTCTGGAAAAAAAAATAGAAATGAATTAAGTGAATCGAAAATAATAAATTTATCTACAACGAATAGATAAGACATTTGTTACAATATGTTATTAATTTTAAAATATTGCTCTGAGAATTTTATACTCTTTAAAGTGGGATTTAACTAATTTTAATTATTTTTACGCTTTAAATAGTTTTTAAGTTTTTCATTACTTGAAAAAAGTGACTTATTCGCCACCAAAACGTGGATAGTTTTTTATTAATTTATCTTTTTAAGGCCGGGTACTTTCATTAACGAATAAAATTATTTTCCGGATAATTTCCATAATAACAATTGTGACAATTGTAACCATGGAAATTATTCGGACAATAAAGTTGTCTGTTAATGAAAGTACCAGGCCTAAGGGGTTAAACGCAGTTAGGATTTTTAGAAAATTGATTTTTTTTCTTTTTGCATTTTCGGAATGTACATGTATTTCAGTATATACTCTTAAAATTTTAAACCCACCCGTTAAATATTTGCGGAGATATACCCATATTTGTAGGGACGCTTTAAAGCGTTAGAAAATAGGTAATGTAAGAACCGGAGTAGCAACTGTTTTCAGAGCACGCACTACCTGATATGCCCTATTCCTTTTTTCGTCGATAACATCAACTTGACTTTTTAGAAGCTGCTAAAAATGTGTAAACTTCCTCTGAAACTTTAAACGCGTTTATCTCAAAACGGTGCTTTTAAAGTCGGTGATCAGGAGATCTTAAAAACGGCTTAACCGATCGATTTGAAATTTTAACGCAACCTTCTCAGATATATCCCTTCGGGATTGATGGAAGGAATAAGATTTCCGACAATTATTTCTATTCTTCTATTATTCTATTCTGACCCATTTTTTTGACTTTAGATAATCCGAAGTGGAGATATGATGATCACCGCCAAACACCTTTTCTTGGAGAACCTTCGGGAGATCGTCTACAGAAGCGGTATAGATCAATATTTTTTCAAGATCTAAGTGTCATTAGTAACTTCAAATTAAACACTATCTGAATAATTATTACTTGTGTATATTCAATAAAACCCTTTTCTATAAAAAATTATTCAAAAAACGTCTTTTTTAGACCTTGCAACTGCGTATAACCCCTTAAAAGCGTTTTTAGGTCGATTTACCATTTGCACCATAAAATAGAACATATCCGCAATATTTTAAATTAAAACAGATTACCCACAATCAATCTATTAAAAAATATATTTGGACGAAATATATTTATATTTTTTATAGCACAACCAGGCGTTATCATCTGTAAGTAAGAAATTATGTGTTAATAAATACTAGACAAATTATACTAAGTTATTTGCTGAAAGATTATTATTATATATTATGTGGTTGTAATCAAATAAACAACAGTTATCTTTAACTATCTTTTATTATAATAAAAATTCTACATTTAGAGTTTAAAGTATAAAAATATTTAAAGGAGCAAACACATTTAACAATAGTCACACAATCCATATTAAAATCTTTCTCCGTGTGCATGGAGATATGGAATATATAAGGTTATATAAAAAAATAATTTATATAGGACAAGTACAACCTAATGTTTAAAATAAAAAATATCTTTTTTATGGACAGCTTATTTTTTAACACTTTTTACATTAAAAAAAATTATCTTAATATGACCTAATCCTAAATCCCAGGTGTATGATTTGGTTTAAAAAAAAAAGACTGTCAACACATTTTATCAAACTGCTATTTGATTATAAAGTAAGTTATCATTATGGAATGTGTCTCGTGATTTTAAATTAGCATTTTTGAACCTTACAATCTAAGAGTTTTGGCAGTAGTATTTAATATTAACCTATACAGATCTAAAATTACAGCCTTACATTATTGTGCACTGTTTAAATTAATTTTAATTGGAATTTAAAAACACGTCAAATAGATTTGTACTTCTATTTCCTTGTGACGTAAGTGACGAATTCATACATTATTTTGCATCACATTTTTTAGTTACATATTCTGAGCATTAAAATCGTCAATATTGATTACTACTTTTGGTATCAATTTTTTTTGCTAGTTCTGCTATAATGTCTCTATAAATAAGATGATCCATGTTTGTTCCTAGCATTAAAAGAATCCACCAATCACCCATATCGACTTTACGACAAAGAGCCTCACAGGCCTCAATAGGAATACTTCGGTGTTTGGCATGAAGGATTTTTGGTCTTATTTTAGGGCAAGTTATTATTACTATCCTATATATTATTAAAATAGTTAACATAGAAACCAAAATAACAAACCAAAACCAAATAAAAATATAAGTCTTTTCATTTACGATATTGAGTGGAAGGATACAGATGCTGTCGTGTTTCTGAATACTCCCGGAAGCACCTGCAAAAGTATAAAATTATAAAATAAGAACTTACAACTTTAAAAAACTGTTTTGTAAGGGGTAAGAAAGTTCCAAAATCTAAAATCTGTTAATTTTTAATTGAGAAAAACACCTGGTAAGTAACCATGTTTACTAACTTTTTGAACTAATGTAATACATTTTTTCCGGTGTTTTTCTTAATAAAAAAAAAACAGATTGTAAGTTAATTACAAAATCATATAGTATTTAAAGAGTTAATGTAATACTTTCTTGGTGATTTTCAGCTTTCTTAATTCATTGTTATTATTAAAATACATTTACAAATACAGATAAACAAAAAAATGTTTGCTAATCTAAAAATAAAATCCTAAGAATTGTAATTACTTAAAGGGGGGATAGACTTGGGTAATTGGCAAGCTAAAATTTATTGCCCTTTTAAAGAAAAATACAATTTATCTACAGTTATACTTAATTTTTGAATTGTAAGTTACTTCTGAAGACGACCGAAAAATATTAGGTTTTAGTGATTTACTATAATGAATAAATTTTAATATTACATCTCGGATCAAAACGAAGCGAGTTTATTTGCAACTCACGTGGTCTTGGAGCGACCGGAGCTAATCCAAAATATTATAATACTTGAGATTTTTGTATCAGCTCATATATGTCATTTCCATTTGTTTATTTGAAGAATAGAATAGTAGTACTTCAAGCAGTTTTCTGCAAAATAGATTAATCTTTTTTCTCGTTAATTGATATTAATATTGACGGTGTAATTGCCTTTTTGTACATTCTTAAAATCTAAAGCGATTAGATTTGCTCAAAATGTTTTAAATTAAATAAAAAAAGCATATTAATTTTCTGTTTTTGCTCTGGATAAAATAAAAGAACGTTTTTAAAAAAACTGAGCAAAAAATATATTTTGGGAATTAGGCTTTAAAATACTAAAACAACTAAATATTTAATTAACTACAAAACATAATTCTTTAGTGCTTTGGTTATAGTCTATTTTTATACAGACCTTTTTCATGAGTTTCATGTGTTTCATTTTTACGCTACTGAAAAATTATCAAAATTTTTATTTTTATGTACATATTGAAATCTATCTTATAGGTTTTTTATTTAAAATTTGCCACCCAACATGACATTTAACAAAATAAGTTATTAAAATAACATGTACTATTTATGTCAAAATTGTGTATCATTCCTAATATCAATATATTTTTAATAAACCTTATAGAACTCCTAATTAAAATAAGATTTGTAGGGTTATAATTGTTTTTTTAATGATTAATTAATAGATTTTTTACTAGTTGCAGTAAAAACCCCTATACGACTTCTTCCCAGTAAACATGCCTCTGCACTGACTGTTTTTGATATATAGTTAAAAGATCCACGGTATATACTGATAAAATTAAATTGGGTTGTTTTAGTCAGTTTATGTATTTATTATCCAAAATGTTTAAGACTTTTTAATTTTACCAAGTAAAGCATTGTAATTTAGAGTTAAAATGAGTGTTTAAATACTTTTGGGTGGAAGGTAACTTACCGTATTTGTGAAAAATACACTTTGTGACCCTTGGAAATACGTAAACCATGGGATCGACTCTATCTTCTTGAGCTTGCTCAGAGAAGTTCATAACTCGAAGACCATAGGACAAGAACTCGCCGTCGAAGAATTTATTCATGCAGTACATTTGAACTATTATGTTAATAAGGCAGATACATTCGCAGGCCCAGTAGCGTAAGGCGTACAAGTTATGTCTCTGTAAAAAAAAGAGAAAACGATTAAAATAACACTGTTCAAAAATATTTAAAGATTCAGCGGGAAAACGATGAAACTCCATTTTTGCCAAAATAAGATAATAAAAAATGTCGGTTTCGGTCAGCATCATCGAAAAAAACTGAAGATGACATTTAAGAAGTATGTAAAAACTGTTTAACAAAATTTACTTTACAAACTTTTGGTTTTATTAGGATGTATATGTAATGTTTTAAGAACATCCTTTTACCAGTAAAACTGTAAACTTTATGGTTTTCCCCATAAAAATGAAGATTAAACTGGCTTTTTGGAAAATAGTTTAAAACTCCGTTGCTATTACTCAAAATAAATAAATTAATTTTGTATGTAGCTTGCTGTCATTAAAATTTTATTCGGTTAAAAGGTTCTTTATTTCATTTGTATAATTGTGAAATGTAAAAGACTCACGGCCGAGTGATGATCGCGTTGTTAAATTTAGCAATGGACTTAGCAATTGTTAACAACGGTTTAGAATGTTTAACAAAACGTCATTGTCAGTGTTATTCAATGATTTTAATAGGCAACCTGTCAAAATCTGACATTTTGTTAAACATTCTAAACCCTTGTTAACTTTTAACAATTGCTAAGTCCATCGCTAAATTTAACAACGCGATCATTACTCGGCCGTCACAATTATAGTACAGGAAATGAAGCATTTTGGTTCGAAATTTTTTTGTACTGCATGGATTTACCGGAAATTTTCACAGAAGGTAGGGAATAGCCCAAGGATCAAAGTTTATATCATGCCGAGGGGTGCTTTTTTCCTGGGGGTGATTCACCCCATCTTGGGGGTGAAAATTTTTTATTACATTTTAACTACAAAAGTCGATGAAGAAAGTAATTTTAAGTAAAAAATATATTATACATTTTTTTCGTAAAACTAATATTTTTGAGTTATTTGCGATTGAAAGTAAAAGTTTTGCGACGAAAAAATCGAAGTTTTTAATGGATTTTTCGCAAATAACTCTAAAAATATGCATTTTATAAAAAAAAACCGTAGAGAGCAAGATTGTAGCTCATAAAAAACTAAAAAAAACTAATATATAATAATTTCTCTACAACCAATAGGGACCGAGCTACGGCTTGTTAATGGTTAGCTTTTCTTCGTAATATGCTAAATTTAAAAGATTTACTGTCAAATAGCAGGAAAACCTTGCATTTTTTAAGGAAAACATATAAGGTCTTTTTTAAAGTATATAATTACACCTTTCTTTTTAAACCTAAAAAAGTTTTTATCATTAAAATTAAGCGAGTTATGATAAAAATAAGGTCGGTCGCTACTTTTTTCTACGAAAAGATCATTAAAAACAACCTCCTAATTCCCCTCCTAATTAAAATTGATCTTTACCCATCTGCGATTCGTTTTATATTTGTATTATTAATACGTCCTAAAAGTTTAACCAATTTTTAATGCTTAATTTTAGAAAAATTGGAGCATAAAGTGAAAAACGATTTTCCGCAATTTCGTAAAAATAGCCATTTCTTCAAAATAACTCCAACAATTCTGAAGATAGCTTTTTGATTACAAAGATTTTTTATTTCCTAGATTTTTCTGTACAATAATTAATATTTGGCGAGATATGGCCATTTAAAGCCTCTATTTACGAGCAAGCACCACCTTATTCGAGCCCTTTAAACTTATCCCATTTTAAAACTGAGGGATTTAAAAGAATTTAATTTACATAGCCTTGTAGGTCTTAAAAAACCCTACAAAATCATTTTTAAAAAATCTTTGTAGTCATTAAAACTAAAGGAGCTATGTTCAAAAACCAATATTTTTTTCTAAAAATTCGAATATCCCACTTCGGAGCTTAATAATCTAATATAACCGGTATACTTTATACTTTAACCAGTATAATTTTTGTATGTAATTCTACTTTTTTTCCTATTTATATCTATTTTATTGGTTTATAAGAATTGCAATAGTGTAATGGGTGGTTTTTAAGGATTGAAAATTTGCCAAATAATGAAATTGGTAATATTTCAAGCAGTAATATTTTTGATTAATAAACTGTCAAGCTATTAGGTTTTTTGGGGTAAATCTTTTTTTTTTAATTAAGCTATAATAGGGGTTAATTTATGAGGGTCGAACAGTTGAAAAATGAAATTAGTACATATTTTAAGCAACATCATTCTAAAATTAAATCACTATAATAAATTAATTATTTTTTTAGGGTAAATATATATATTTTTTACTTTAAGTTCTATCAAGGGCGGACTCTTAAGGGTTGAAATAGTATGAAATTGTATTTTAAAGCATAAAACAATCACTGTCCAAGTAATCCAAACCAACTTTTACCCACCCTAAAGTTCAAAATGTTATTTTATAAGTTTCGACAATTAGGGGTAGTTTTCATCCTTAAAAAACAAACAGCGCACATCACCATGAAATAGAATTTAAAATCAGGGCCGGAGCGAACAGCTTCTCATTGGGGGGAGGTGATTTTGGCGCCCCTAGCCCAATTTTTAAATTTAGTATACTGCGTCACACGCTTACAGAAAAGCTGTGTTCTCTTACCTGCCGACGGGCTGTAGAGGGTATGTCGCTTTTTATGGTATTTTCACGGCTTCTGTTCCGAGGAGTTTGCAAGTATAATTCCTCTGGCAGCTCCCAACAGAGTAACACATAGTGCCACTTTTATGCATTTTTTACGGTCCAGACTGAAATCTACTACACGCAAAAGTTTTTCTTTTCCCAAATCCAATAATATATTTAGTCTTATGTGAATAAACTCCCTCTTACCACACTAAAGACTCCCACGCCACGTTAGTATTTAAGCCCCAGCTTTCGTGGACTGTCCAAGATTTAAAAACGCCTATGTAAAACAATACTTTGTTAAACATTTATGTTACCTGCATGACTGACACTATTTTATTGTTCTTTTACCAAATTATAAATTTATAAAATATTGTATTACTCTAAAACACAATAACCAATGAAAATCATGATACTTTTTTACTTTGCTTGACCCTCACCGATTTCGATGAGTTTTTCCATACGGAGGCGGTGACCACAAATCTAAAGTATTTTTTTTTGAAGTTTTATTTTCGAGATATCGATTATTAAATATAATAAATAATTAAATAAAATCATTTCCACTATCTTGCCCTTTTTTTATCACAAATTTGGTAGGTGGTAGAGAGCTTTCCTCGCCTGAGGCGGTACCACCCCACTTGCCCTTTAAAGGACTCGTGAAGTCTCAGGACGTTTCGAGTTCTGGGCGGTGAGTCAGTTTTCCTTCTTCCTCTTCTTTCTTTTTCTTTCTCTTTTTTTCCACTCTACTAAAATTTGGAAATAATGATGATGGCACACCCGAACGTAAAGTTATCCGGAGGTAAAATACCCCTCCATTCGGTTCTCCGGGCGAGGGGTACATTTGGGGGGCCACCATCGAAAAGTCTAATATCCTTCACAAATATATGTGGGCTTAACTCCAACGTAAACTCTGTTCACCATTATCTTCAATCCTCCAAACCCCACATACTATTTCTTACCGAAACCCAAGTAAGTCCCAAAACAGCAACCAACCACCTCCTTTTCCCAGGTTATGAACTCATTTCATCTTTTCGACCCCATGGCGGCGTTTGTGCTTACGTTCGCAACGACCTGGCTTGTGCTAGGGTTTCTAACCTCGAATCGGATAGGCCTGATATTCTTTGGCTTAAACTTTCTTTCAGATCTTCTACCAAATTTATCTGCTGTATATACCGGTCCCCGTCCGACAATTCCTACAACGAGCTCTTTGATTTCCTTTCAATAAAGATCGACAATATTATTTCCCAGTTTCCATTGGCCGAAGTAATCGTTCTCGGGGATTTTAATGTTCATAATAAGGATTGGCTAGGATCTACAAAAACTGATACATAAGGCAGAGCAGCAGAAAATTTCGCAATCAGCAACTCGCTCACCAATCTAATTATGGAACCTACCTACTTTCCTAGGGTTCCCACCCATAATTCTAACCCCCTAGATCTCTTCCTTACTTCCACCCCCGAACTCTATCAAGCATCAGTAACTGCTCCCCTTGGTCGCTCTGACCATGGTTTGGTCACCGTATCTTACTCCACTCATTTTGAGACAACTGAAAGCATGCCGCCACGAACCGTCTGGCACTACAATTCGGCCGACTGGGATGGTCTGAGAGATTTCTTTGCCAGCTACCCTTGGGGTCCTACCTGCTTTTCTACTTTCGATCCTTCCGAAATATGTAAACAAATTACCGAAACCATTCAACTAGGCATTGAGACCTATATTCCCCACACTAAAAAGAACCCCATAACTTCAAATCACAAACCGTGGTTTTCTAAATCCTGTGACAAAGCCAGAATTTTAAAAATTCAAGCCCACGAAAAGTTTCTCCCGAAAATCGACAGGCTAGCATCGAAGCGAGAAATCAGTATAATCAGACTATATCAGAAGCAAAAGACCGTTTTAACAATCGAATAAAAGATAAAGTTCTCTCTTGCTCAAATGGCAGTAAAGCTTTCTGGTCCTTTGCCAAAAATATTAGTCAGAACTTTTGCACAAATTCTTTTCCACCCCTAATCTCTGAAGATGGAATTGTCTCTACCTCCAAAGGAAAAGCCGAACTATTTGCCAAACAATTTGCTGCCAATTCTACGCTTGATCCTCCTATTAATCTTCCCCTTTCAACAGTTGTCCCTGTTTCCCATAAAATGTCCGATATAATTTTTAAAGTCAAACAGATCAAGCGTATTCTTTCTTCTCTTAATACTAAAAAATCGTCTGGGCTGGATGGCATACCAGCAATCGTCTTAAAAAATGTGCTCCCGAGCTTGCACCCATCTTAACTCGCCTCTTTCGAATCTCTTACGACACAGGCATTTTCCCGGAGAGTTGGAAAGCTGCACGTGTGCAACCTGTCCCCAAAAAAGGATCCAAAAGTCTCCCTTCCAACTATAGACCTATATCTCTTCTTTCAGTTGTTTGCAAAGTAATGGAAAAATCATTAATTCCCAAATCTTAAAGTATCTGGAAAAACATAAGATCTTACATGATAGACAATATGGATTCCGTCACAGTAGATCCACAGCTGATCTTCTTTCCTTTGTCTCACACAACTGGAACAAGTCCCTTGAGTTTCTTGGTGAATCCCAGATCGTTGCTCTTGACATATCCAAAGCTTTCGATCAGGTCTGGCATGATGGGCTTCTTAACAAACTTCCTTCTTACGGTCTTCCACCTAAGCTTTGCTCTTGGCTTTCTAGTTTCCTTTCTAATCGACGTATATCAGTTAGTGTAGATGGTCATTCCTCCAGCTTCTACCAAATTAATGTTGGGGTACCCCAGGGCTCAGTGCTGGCACCCACGCTGTTTCTTCTACACATTAACGATCTTCTCTCTTCCACAATCAATCCCATTCATAGTTTTGCTGACGATAGTACCCTCCACTCTAGTATTCAATTTCTTAAGCCACCGTGTAATCCTGATTTCGAAAACAAGCGCAGGTCAATGCAGATATCTCTTTCACAAGACCTCAAACTTATCTTGGATTGGGGCGCCAAAAATCTTGTTCAGTTTAATGCCTCGAAAACACAGTCATGTTCGCTGTCGCGAAAAAAGTCTGCAAATGCTCATCCCTTACATATGAGCGGCCAAGTTCTGCAGAACAAAGAGTCGTTTAGTCTTGTCGGCGTTACTTTTGAGAATAACCTCAACTGGCACAAACACATTTTATCCATAGCTTCGGCAGCTTCAAAAAAGATTGGATTTCTCTTCCGAGCCAGAAAATATTTCTCTTCTTCCAATCTCTACACTCTGTATGTATCCCAAATCAGACCCTCTTTAGAATATTGTTCTCATGTCTGGGGAATGGCGTCCCCTACCACACTTAGCATTCTGGACTCCATTCAAAGACCAGCCGTTCGTCTTATTAATGATCCAACGCTCACAGAAAGGCTTCCTCTTCTTGCCCACCGTCGAGCTGTAGGGGATCTGTCGCTCTTCTATAGGTATTTTCACGGCTTCTGCTCAGAGGAGTTGGCCAGTATAATTCCTTCTCTGGCAGCTCCCAACAGAGCAACACGTAGTGCAACTTTTATGCATCCTTTTACAGTTCAGTTAGAGAGGCCCCGAACTTCCCGCTTTCTTCGTTCCTTCATCCCTAGAGTGTCAAGACTATGGAACCTGCTGCCCGCAGAAGTTATTCCTTCTCCTCCCAATCTTAAGTCCCGTGTGAACAAACTCCCTCTCACCACACTGAAGACACCCACGGTACGTTAGTACTTAGGCATCAGCCTTCGTGGACTGTCCCAAGATTTAAAAAAAAAAAAATTTGGTGATAAGTACAATAAGTTATCATACAATGTTTGACATTTATTAAAAATAGTCGTGTTTTTATTAGTTTTATCAAGATTTTTGGTAAAAATAAAAAACTCCTAGAAATATCGACCATTTAAACAAAAGGCTGTGAAGTGTCGCCATCTAATCTTTCCATATTAAAGCAAATGATATAAAATCTAATATTACACAATTAAACGCGGTAAAGAAAATGAAATATATAATTATATTAAATAATTTTAAATAGTCTGTAATAGTTTCCCTTAAAAACCAAAAATGTTGCACAAAAAATCAGAAAAACAGTGAAAGTGTAGTTAGTTTCAATTTGACATTTGTTAACTTTATACATGGTTTCAATTATTTATTATAAGTAACCCGCTTGACTTTTTTGCCCTGCACGAGTGGACAAGATTGTTCTACAGCACTGAGCTTCTCAAATATGTATATATATATATATATATATATATATATATATATATATATATATATATATATATATATATATATATATTTAAATTCTTAGCAGCACGAGTGAATATGAATACATAAAACCAATTAAAAAATATTGACAAAAATAATATATAATTTACTGTTATAAGAAATTTGTCGTTAATCTTATAAGATAAATAAATATCTCTAGAATCTCAATTATTATATATATATTATATACATACAAAATTATTGTTAAAAATCGCAGCACGGTTTAGAATATGAATACGCTGCAAAGCAATTAAAAAATATGACAAAATGATTGTATAACAATTTACTGTTAAGCTAAGAATTTCGTTAATCTTATAAGATAAATAAATATCTCTAGAAGTCTCAATTGCTTAAAATACTTTAATACAGTACAAAGATTCCATTGTTAATATCTGTATCAAAGCCCGTGTGTTTAGAAGATATAATATATCGCTGCCAAAGCTATGAGATTTCGGTGGCGCTAGACAAAATAAGACGCGGAAAATGGCATTGTATACACAATTAATAGACTTTTTAAGGTTACAACGCGTTATAGAATAGCAAATATCAATTTTGCTATTCTGATGCTGATGTATTTTTTTATTAGTATTCTTTTATTTTGGGTAATTGCGATTAAAAAAAAACTTCTCCGTCAATTTGACGCTTCTTTAAGAGAAAATTTAACCTCCCCCATCGATGACCTATGGGGGAGAGCCTACCCCCTTCCCCCCTGTTCGCTCAGGCCCTGTTGTTTGAAGTAGAGGGTTAGAAGCTCCTAATTTCAAATTTTTATGCAAATCGATGCAGGACAAAAAAATTTCGGGGTTTTGCCATTTTTTTAGTTTTATTTCCGGGACTATAATCATGTATCATCAAATGGTTTTAATTTGTCAAAAACAATTTTTTTTGTGAATCTCCTGAGGGGTGGATATTTAATAGTTAAGTTATTGTTGTTTAATATTTATTATACCGTAAACTGTTAAGATATTTTTTTTCTACAATTTAGATAAGCGTCAATAAATAATTTTAAGATGAAAACAACAATTTCTTTTTGTAATTTTGTTATTAAGGGTGATTTTTAAGGGTTGAAATATTACAAATATAATGTAAGATATAACACACAACATAAAAATGTATTCATTCTACATATTTAGCTATGATTTTAAATTTACATAATGTCTATTTCCATGTTTTTTTTAAATTAGCATAAGGGGTGGTTTTTACCCCCTTAAAATAAAAAGCACACCTTAAGCATATATAAACTTTGATCTAGAGGGTAACAGCAACTTAATTCCAAATTGTCATAAAAATTGAAACTGTACAAAAAAATTCGATAGTCAAACACCTGTTTTCTCCCCACAGACTGTACTATTATGCGACTTTCATAATTTTCCCGCTAAGTCTTCATTTGGCAAAATAAAAAATGCAAATTATGCTCTGCAGGTTGTTTATTGCTGGTGTAATAGGAAAGTAGTGTAGACCTTTCGCGGAACGTGTCTTTTCTGCGTAAAAAATATGGTTGCAATCGGATTAATGGTATTTTAAATGAATTTTTGATTTTAATATGGTATGCTTTTACTGATGTTGCAAATTATATGCGATTGAATGGTTTGAGACTTATTTTAATAAAAAAATTTTAGACACAACTGCTAAAAATTTCTGTAAAATCTAAAAAATGAATGAAATATGCATACAAGTTCGAGTAACAGAAACACGCTGATGTAAGGGGTGTGAATGGATTTTCAAATTTTGTGTGAAATTCTACGCATGATTCATGTAGCATATCCTATACCTATCTTTAACTCTTTCGGAGCAACAAAAAAAAACACAATTTAATTTTACGTACATGCCTTTGGAGGTGAAACAAGTAAATTTTTGTAAGTGGATTGTCATTATGACTTGTGTCAGTAAAGTGAATATGGCGGATTTAAATGAAACTAAACGAATTGAAATTTTAATTTTTATTGGATATGAAGACAAAACAAAACTCAAGAAGTTTGTAATTTGTTAAAATACAATATATCCAGAAAGGTCCATTACAAGAAGTATAGTAAGTAAAATTAAAAGAAAATTTAGAGAAGCGCGGACACAGTAGTCATGAACACTACAGACTACGACAGGAAAATTTGAAACCTTATTGATGATCCAGCATACAAAACAATAGTAAGAGATCCAACGACGTATTTAGAAAAAACTACGAGAACGAAAATAAAAGCCTCCCGAAAAATCGTCGAGACTGCCAAAATTATATGGGCTACCAAAAATCCATAAAATTTAGCATTAAACTTTTGAAGGGGAAGTTCTAGATGTTAAAACATTTTGTCTCATAGATGTATGTTAGGGTAATTTTTTAGGGAATCAAAAATTAAAAAAAAAGATTACCAAAAATATTAATTAAATTTGATATTAGCATTCACGAGAAGCGACGCTGGAAGATAATGTCCTGATTCTGAACCAAATATTGGTCAAATATTGATTAGCTAAATATTTTACTTTTATAAGAAACTTTAAAAAACATTATTCAGGGAGACTGATAAATTCAATCAAATTTGATGCGAACTTGATTGGGTGGATAACTTTATTCTATTATATTGTAGGAGTCAGAGAAGAAAACATTTAGAAAGTAAAAGTTTTTAAAAAATATTAGCTATTTTTAAAAGACATGAATGAAGGGCGAGTAAATTAGTAGTTATGAAATTGCTTATGAATTAAACTAAATTTCTAGGCAAATTTTTGACGCAAAGTATTTTTTCGGGTGTTAAATAAGTAATAAATGCTATCTGTGACAAATGCCGTTGCTTTAATATAAATAATCTTTGTAATAGGTAATATATTTTTAACAAGTAGCAATGTCACAAATGTTTGAAAAGTATATTTGTGTCACAAAAGCCTACCGTTGTCGATTATTCGTTACGGTAAGTAATCATAACGATTTAATTCTGAGGATATGAAAACAATTTATTTATGATGACTTTCTGGGTTATTTTCTCATTTTTTTTTATACCTTCTTAACATTAAAATAAAAGTCAAAATTAGAGTTCTTTGCGCCCTTTACGTATTTTTTCATATGTAACTTTTTCATGATTCTTCCATATATAAATACTCAAATTTAGTACAAAAATTAGCTGTGACTCTATTCTGATACATTGTAAAAGTTATGGGCGTATGATAACAATTTTTTTTTAATCAGAAAAAATATATTAACGCGATAATTAAATTAAAGCAACTTTGGAATAGAAGTGGTTAAAAGAAGGTTTTAACCGATTGTGAGTTATTGGCTTACCACAGTGGTTCTTTTAGGAGAAAAAAAATTGCAAGGTTATGCCGAACACGTCAAAAATCTGTAGAGTTTAATACTTTATTGCAAAAATCCGTGGAGTTCGCAACATTGCGCGGCGGCAAGCTCAAATCTGAGGAACGGAATTATTTTATTTTCACCTACAAAAGTAACAATATGGTTCTTATTTTACATTTTTGATGACTTGATCGTATCCATTTTGTCTGAAATTAAAAAGAATTATTGTACATTCAACAGATGCTTTATAGATTTAGCCTAAAAATAGGTGTATACGAGTACATTCTATATTATGCAATGCTATAATTATTTAATAAAAATAAAATGTTTTTTAAATTGTTTTATTTTATATGTTCCAATGAGGTTTAACATAAAACATGATAAAACATTTTGATAATGGAGGCATATAGGAGAGCAAAATAAGCAATATTGAAAGTAGGTATTTCAAAAAAGCATATTTTTTTAGGCATAATATAATGATTTGTATGACTATATGTATGAGAAAAATGTTAAATTAAATTTCTTAGGTATGTACCTACCTACTGTAGAAATCAAGACTATAAAGATAGGTAGGATTAATTGCAACCGATTTGTTTTCAATTACCATAAAACATCTTTTATGTATATTTAATTTTCTAAAGAATTTGTGTAGGCAATTACAAAAAGTAAAATTGTAATTCATATTTTGTCTCTATTTTACCAACATAAATAAATATTTGATTCACTTTTTCATCAGTTCGCGATCATATAAAAAAGAAAGAGGGGGTTTCTTTTTTCATATTCGCCATAGGTATAGTACAGCTTTGTTCTCGAGCCACGATTATATCGTTTTTGCAGAACTCGTTTCCTCAAACAAGGATTACTAATGGATTTACAAATAGTAATATATTTGAAATGCTAAATAATTATAATGGTTTACTTAATGCATAAGAAGCTGTAAAAGAATAAAAGTTACAAAAATTGTTTTTTACTAAAACGGTAATACATTGTATTTTTTTAACCGAATATTAAAACCATTTTAAAACTTAGTCAGCCTTTACAGGACGGTGCGCCCTCCATCAATGAATGGAAGAAGTTACTGGTAAAAGTCAATAGTTCCAAGAAATTCTAATATAATTCAGAATATAGTATATGGGCGCCATATATAATGCCAAGATTTCCATTAACTTATTGAATGTTTAACGGTTTTTTAAGTGTGATTTTTGTAAAATAAAGGCTCCTCTTATGTGGGTTTTGTAATTGTACTTAAATCTTAAATATAGTGATTTACTTTTGTTACCATGAAGCTTAGTTTATGTGTGTCATATCTGTATATGTTGTTCTTAGTAAACAATATTCAGCATTGTTGGAGTGGAGAGAATTATTTAACAAACTTTGTCAGGGTAATTTTAATTTTTATTTTATGTTAGCAATTTTACATATAAGTGAATGGTAAAACTGCCAAAAGCTTTGTTCTTTAGGTTTTAGACAAGATTTTTCTATGCGTCAATTTTACGAGAGATTAAACTACTGTCAAGCGATTTTTTAATACATGTAACTATATTAATCAAATAAGAACTGTTATCTTACCTTTACGTGTCTCATTAAATAATCCAAAATGACTTCTTTCTTTGAATTCCTTTCTTTTTCATGAATTGCTCCGATATTTAGTCCCATTACCAGCATTTTCATAAGACCACCTTCAAAGGAATCCCATAATACCTTAGGGGTGTAACAAGCTATTGCCTAAAAATAATTTATCATAGAAAGAAATGACTGACCCATATCCGTTTTAATAAAATTTGGCATAAAGGAATTTCCTATCTTAGTTTTATTTTTTTTGTGAAAACTTTAACATTTTTTAATTAGGTAATAGGCTCTACTTTCATCTAACCACGTATTGGCAAATTTGCTAAAATTCCTTTTTCTCAAATTTTGTTACACCCAAACTGAATGATTTTATGATAAAACACGTATTATTTTACAGAACAACCTTTTTTCACTAAACCGAATTAAAATTTGCAAAGATGGCGCTTCCTAATTGTTTCGCACTTCGTTTTAAAAGTAAAAATAGAATTTTCTAACGGTGTTTTACATTAAAAAATAGACTAAATAATTATGCATATGTTTATCCTGTAAAATAATGTGTTTTAACATAGAATAGTTACGTTTGTGTCTGACCAGATTTAAAAAGGAGGAATTTTATGTAAATTTGTGCTGTTTTGAGGTAAAGTTAAAGTAAGGGGTTATAGCTTCCACAGTATCGTAAGACCAAGTGCACTAAAAATGATCGATGATGGCCTATTAGCGTAAGCAAAAAAACATATAAGTTTTAAGTTAATTATTAAAAATAGTTTTAAAAATTCCTAAAGATTAATCGGACACACTTACCAAGAGTTGTAGAATAGATAGTAATATAGTTATTTAGAACTTATTTACACTCTGGCAAAGGTAAAATAACCACTGCTAAAATATAACAATTTCTAGGTTTTTCTGCATGCAAACATTTTAACCTAAAAGAAGAATGTGATAATAATAATGGGGTAATTTCATTTTTAAACGAATATTAGAGTAATATACAGAGTGCGTCATTTAAAAAAGCAATTTCTTTTAAACTGTAAGCGATAAAAAAAAACTTTACCACGCCACTGGATTCTACTAAAATCCTAGATAAACTAGCTTTTTACTGTTTTCTATCTTATCTAATAACTGAGATACAAAGATGTACTAAAAGCGTCAAAATTTGAACACCCTGTATCTCCGAGACGAATTTAGTTAGCCGCGATCTGTTTTTACTTTTGCAGTTATTTCGAAAATTAAACTCGAACTTGCTCTATTCCTTGTAGTTTTTCTGGCCGCAGGTCACTTGCATCCCGTGGTCAGAAATATATCCCCGTTGCGTCTCGGGTCTAAAACTATTATGGCCCATTTGCGTCCGATAGGTACAGGTGGCCTGGCCGGGGGTGGCCCAGGTAACCCTTTATTAATTTAAATTGAATTATCTGAATCTATCTTATTGCCTTATTATATATATATATATATATATATATATATATATATATATATATATATATATATATATATATAATATATATATATATATATATATATATTATATATATATATATATATATATATATATATATATATATTATATATATATATATATATATATATATATATATATATATATATATATATATATATATATATATATATATATATTATATATATATTATAATATATATATATATATATATATATTATATTATATATATATATATATATATATATATATATATATATATATATATATATATATATATATATATATATATATATATATATATATATATATATATATATATATATATATATATATATATATATATATATATATTATATATATATATATATATATATATATATATATATATATATATATATATATATATAATATATATAGATATATGTATAGATTCAGAAAGTGAAATTGGTAATTTCCTCAAACTACTTTTCGGTTTACCGTTTCGTCCTCCATCTGAGGTTGAGAAATGTTTTACCGATGACTTGATTTCAGTATTGCCTCGGGATAGCCGAGTCAAAAGTTTTTTTGATTATTTAAAAAAAAAACTATTTAGAACCATCCTCAATTTTTTTTCCTCAAATTCGGTCCAATTTTTCGATGCAATATTTTATACTTCAAATCCTAATTTATACTAATTTTTGGAACTTTAAAAAATGTCCAATGTGAAGTGTATTTAATTACGTAGCAAAGGAATTATCAGCAAAGAAATGAAAGCGAAAGATTCGTATTTACAGGAAAAAAATATTTTAAGGAGAATAGAATTTGTACAAGCAGTTTCAAAAAAAAATATGCCAAAAGTAATAATTAAATAACCCAGATTTATAATATTTTATTTATAACAAATAGAATGACAATAAAGAGTTTAAAATTATGTATTTTCTTTTAATATTTTAATAAATAACTAAATAGTGAATAAATAGGATTTCCTTCTAAATAATCGCCGGGACGCAAATAGATCATACCCTTTTTAACCGCGGGACACAAGTGGGCTACACGTGCTAAGAGTTTCTGGGGATGGGACGCAAGTGACCGATGGGGGTTTTTCTAATACTGTGGAAATCCATCAAGAAGGAGGCACCCTGTACAGCGAACGTGGCAAAATAAAGTAGTTTAGTGTTTAATTATTTAGCGCTTAAATATTTCGTCAATACAAAATTCTTACAGAGAAAATAGCAAAAAAATAGTATTTTTATTTTTTTAGTCAAATAGCACTTTTTAGGCAATAAAGATTACTCTTACTTAATTTGAAATCCGAAGTTTCGTTAGAATGCAGTCTCATCAATTTTGTTCCCGAATACATTTCTGGATTTTCACTTTCTTTTTTAAAAGCCCGTTGACTTTGTGATTAACAATGTATAACTAACACTTTAGTGTTTTATCCAAGAATAAAAAAATGTTACAAGATCCAGTAGTTCTAAATAAATATAAATATATAACCATTAAATAAAAACTATTCTTTACCGTGCTTATGGCTAATATACTCTTTTTTCTTGGTCTACTAAATAAATAAGTCATTGGACCATTCTTTTCTGCTGAAACGCAGTATTAAAAATTATAAATGAAATTATAAAAAATAGGAATTAAACATGCAAAATTTAGTTTTTTCGTTATTTGTGTTTGGACCAATTCCTAATATTCTTAAGGAGTAAATTAATAAGCACTAAAATTGAATCTTTGCTGCTTCTGTTTTCGTTTACAAGAAGCTTACGAAAATTTTCGAATTTGTTTCACCCAGTAACGCAGCTTTACAGATAATTAAATTTTTTATAGGAATTTCTCTTGAAACAATTTTTTTTGCTCTGTAAGCATTTTAGTAAATTAAAACAAGTGTGATTTAAAAAAAATGGTAGATAGAAATACATATTGCCATTTTTTTTATATTTCATACAGAAAAACCTAGTTTTAGATTATACCATGTATGCATTTTATCCGAATATACCAAAGGTAAAACAGTTTGACTTAAATTTTACACCTTTTAATAAATGTAACATGCACATACCCAGTAATTGTGAAACTTTTGATTAATCCTAATTGGTGCAGTTAAAAAATAATCTTAATATAGAGAGGAGAAGTTTTAGTTGTTGTCCTTTTTGAACTGATACGTCATTTGGTTAGGGTATATGTTAGAAGAAAATTGATTTTTTGGATTAAGGTAAATTTGTATCTATTTCCAAATTTCTATTTAGGTATTCTTTTTTTTTTAGTTTTTAACTAAACCTGATATTTTCTACTTATTCCTTTATTATCGCTTATACTATTTTAGTTAGACTGTAGCAAAATTTGGAAACTTAATTTATAATACCCTTGTGATATCTAAAATCAGCAGAACCTATTAAAGCGATTAGAATGTTACAGGAAGATCATTTTTGTTTGAGAATGACAACTAAATGAAAAATGTGTCTCATTGGTTAAAAATATCAGTAACCACGGTTACAAACGCTACTGAGCAATAAGGAGACTTTTCTTTTTTTCTTGTTTTTGCTTATGTCATTCTCAAACGAAACTAAACAGATTTTAGTACCCAAATGATGTATGTAAGCTTTACTACAGGTAGCGGCTCCCTACCAACCCTTGAATCTTTTTAATTCAAGGTCAAATTTGTGTTAACCCTGTTACCTATTTTGTAATTTTTCTTACCTGGAAAAATAGGACGAAACAAACCCACTGGTAATAAGTGTAAAATTTTTGTGAATCTGTATCACTAAAATCGTTTGCCAATCCAGGATGGGCAACTTCTGTTCCAACCTAAAAAAAATAATTGCCTTTAACAAATATAATGCTAATAAGTATGTTGTTTTAATACATCCTTTTTTTTATTTAAAGAGGTTTAAGAACTTCACTTTGGGCAACAAATTTCAGAGGGTATGTTATTTCCTATTTATTTAAAATTTAGCTTTGAAAAACCTAATTTGGATTCCTTATACAACAATGCATTTACCAAAAATTATAAAATGTGGTTGCATAATTAAATTCCTAGTAATATTTTTTTTTGCGACTGATTACAAGTTCTGTTACAAAAGAATTTTTAATAAAAGCTTACAGAGTATATAAGGGAATTAAAGCATGTCATAATATTGCTGGGGATGCTTATATATGTATGGGGCGAGAATAACAAAATATTTTAAAAATTTAGTTTATTCTGTTGCATATGCCAAAAAAAACAAAAAATTATTGACACTTATTGTTTCCTCATGACAGACCATGTTATCTATGGAATAAAGTAGATATTATTTTTGCCTATTTTCATGGAGCTATTTTTTTCCGGTTATTGTAAATTATTTTACAAAAACGGTTATTGTAAATAAAATGGCAATACTACTATAATTCTAGCTTTAAACAGTATTTTCTGTTTTTTATTTGGTTAACCTGGTGAAATCTATTCTGATAATTAATCAACCATTTTTACTTTTTGATTTAAAAATTTTGTAAATCAGTATGATATAAACTTAATTATCCGAGCCCTCATATCCGAGGTGAGATGGTAAAGCAGAAAGTCACATCCAAACAGAAAACATTTATTTCTAAAACTTTGTAAAGAAAAAGACGGGTAGTGCTGTACTGGCACAATACATTAAGTCAAAATATTTTGCAAAATATCATAGTTAACCGTTTGTTTTTTTTTTAAATAAATATATTTAGTTTCTCCGGGTTGTCATCCCATTTCTTTTTAACCAGAGATGTGATTTTTTTGATATTGTTTACTCTGTTATTTAAATATATGCCCAAATGTAAAATAAATTTATAAGCTTTTTTAATAACACATATTTAAAGAAGTTATTCTTGAGTTAATTTGGAAAAAAAAACTTTATATAAACATATGTCTTAAAGGCGTTTTCTGCCTGTACAGCATAATTTTTTATTCTTGCCAGTGAAGTTCGCGTGGGATTTGCACTTAATCATTTTAAAGAGACAACTGCCATTTTAAAAGTAGGAATCCTCATTCCTCTCTAGGGTTTTTAATTTTCGGGATCGGGATCCCGTTTTGTTATTACTAAAATGGCGTAAAATATTAAGCCACACTTGAAACCTAAAAAAAACAACATCCTTTTTACGTTTTGCTTGGTAAAAACATCAATGTTTTTATCTTGGGGCAGTTCATAAAGGCTAAAGTCTTAAGTACTAACGTACTGTGGCTTTTTTAAGTGTGTTAAGAGAAAGTTTATTTACACCGGACTTAACTATTTGACGATTTAAAGGAGAGGGAAAAAACTTCTGCGGGGGGCAGGTTTTATAGTCTGGACACTCTAGGGATGAAGGGACAAACAAAGTGGAAATTACATTGGCTCTCAAGTGGAACTGTAAAAAGATGCATAAAAATGGCACTACGTGTTGCTCTGTTAGGATCAGCCAGAGGAGAAATTATACTGGCCAACTCCTCAGAGCAGTAGCCGTGAAAATACCTATAAAAGAGCGACAGTGAGTGTGGGATCACTGTTAAGAGAAATATCTCTTCTTTGAATGAATCCTAGAATGCTAATAGTTGTTGGAGGCGGCATTTTCCAGACATGAAAACAATATTTTAAATAGGCTCTGATCTGGGATACATACAGAGTATATAGATTAAGCGGAGAGAAATATATTAGAAGATAAGTCACTTAAGGGCTCACGAAGTTTGATCGCAAATGCTGAATAAAAGGTTCTTTTAGCTTCCAAACATGTAGGTGATATTCTCAGTAGAAATTTGTAACACTAATATAAACCTCTTAAAACTTAACCAAACCATGCTCATTAAGTGTTATTTCTTTTTAATTACGTTTTAGTATTTAGACGTAGTAGTAACCAGAACCATCGAACACGGATTAAAGTTTTATCATTTAAAAAAACCAGAATTTTCGAGATTGCCATACTCCAATCACGAAATTTTTGGGACGTAAAACAAGGCAGGATTCAGGGATCTCGGACTTTAAACCCTATTCCATTCTAAGCACAGTTTTTTTCGTTTGATGCCCAGTTATCGCATAAAAAATAAACTTTATTTGCATCTCACTAGGCCATTTAATAACAATTTATGTAACTTGGCAACGAACAATTTATGTAACTTTAAACAATAATTTATTTAACATAATAATTTTTGAATGGTATAGTTAAGAAATGAATGACAATCTAAATACATTTTGAAATGTTAGCACAAAATTATTTATACAAGAAATAAATCAGCTGTTGAAAATGTCACCTACAAATATAGCTGCCTCTGTTTTTTTCTTATAGACTTACGTATTTTGTTGAAAATGCCGAGACTGTTTCTAATAGTTTCACAGGAAACTATGATGCGAGTTCTCAACTACTCTTCAGTGTAAAGTGGGCTGCTGTCAATCAATTATTCAAGATTTTTTAAGTCCCTACAGGCAATAATCTAAACAGTTGGGGTCCGGAGACCTAGGTGGCTATGCTTGTGGTTTTTTGCGACCGATCCAGCCATTATTGTAATTTTGGTTTAAATATTTGCGCGCCAGAGCACTGAAGTGCGTTGGTGTCCCGTCGTGCATATACCGCAATCGATCTCCTACTAAAATGGGAACATCTTCCATCAAAGCTGGCAATTCTTCTTCGAGAAACTGCTGATAATTATGCTCATTTAACCTGCCATAAAAAAATAGGTTGCAGTTAAATAATCACCGCCTATTCCAGCCCACACTTTAACGATAAACTGCTCCTGTTGACGAGATTCTAAGATTGAATGTAGGATTCCTTTAGCCCAAAAATGATATCGTAAAAGTTTTGGATGATGTTTCTCAAAAATTGGCTGTATCAATTAATAAAATTTCCATATCAGATTTTTTGTCAAAAATAAATATACTTTTTGACAAAAAACATTGGCAAAAGTTCATTCGTAATGGGAAGTAACGAGAGAGTAGAGTCTGAACCCGTTGGATGTAATAAAAATTTAAGATGAATTTTTTAAAGGGGAATATTGGAAATATTTAAATTGTTTTAGATTTTTCTTGTACTTAATCCGGGATCTTCCTTAACTAAATTTAAAACCGCTACATCAATTTCTAGTGTTCTTAAAGTACGCTGTACTTCTTTAAGATTGCCGGTTTAAAACTTTCTTCCTCGCACAACATACTATGAATATTTGCAAATGTTCCTAAATTCAGAATACTTTTATTTGGAAATCGCTTTTTATACAACCGCATGGCCATATATGTAATGCATATCTGCAGACTTAGAATTCGTAAAATGTACCATGTTTTCTTTAATATTGCTTATTTAATGACTTAAATACGGGACAACTAGACTAGAATCAAATTTTGGCGACATACCGCGTTGGACATTGTTAGGACAGTTAACATACCGGTTTATTTTCGCGAGAAGTGGTAACGTAAGGGAAGGTCTTCTGACGTCCGTATCTACGTCATTACTTTGTACCCAGTATCTACCGCTATCGCCACTGGTCAGGAGGAGCGTTAATAATGGTTATGTCAAATTTAAATTTAAAATAATGGAGGATTCGCGGCTTTTCTATTGTTTTGGTTCTTGTGATGTTTTTTTGCTATGGTTTAACAACTATTTGGATTGCAAATATTTTGGTTTATTAGTTAATTTCCAAATGGATGAATTAGTGCAATTATATTTAAATCATAAAGAAAAAATTTACTTGTTATAGTTGACTTGGAAACAGCTAATACCTTATTAAATGAAAAATTTGGTTTATATATTATCTTTTTGACTTATTTCTTAACTCTCCAAAGACGTTACATTTAAATTTAAACTTAAAAGTGTATTAAACGATTAGTTTGTAAGTTGACATTAAACACGGTTAGAATGGTGGGGGAAAGAACTGCTATCAACCAGTAGTTAAAAACGGTAAGTCGCGAAAAAATCCTTCCAGAGGTAGATAACTGTCAAAACTGTTTATGTTTACAGAGCAAAATCTACTTCCTACCTACTACATATAAATGAATTTTATTTTCCGTAGGTCAGACATAATTTTTACTTTAAGGAAAAGCACTGGCATTTCTTTTCTATTAAAAAGTAAAAGCGATTCAGTGTTCTAGAGCCAGTGCCAAGTATAATAAATATTGTTGTACAGCGGAAAATGCCTTTTAATGCAGGAAAGATGCGAACTCCGTTTCAAAAATATCTAGAGTCATACCAGAGTTAATATAAAAAAAATAATTTTTTCTTATATCTTTAGCACTCCGAATTTCAAAAGCGAATCAGTTGGAACCTTTTATCTTTATGAAAGGTTGAATAGGCATTATTACCAACAGTTTCCCAAAGAACAATTGCCAGCTTTGATAGAAGATGTTTATATTTTAGTCGCGGAGGACCACAGACATGGCCACCTAGCTCCCGGACCTCAATTGTTTAAATTATTTCCACTAGGGTCATCTTAAAACATTTGTTTACTGCACACCGCTTCATACCAAAAAGCAGTTGAGCAATTACATAATAGTTTCCTATTAGAAACAGTCCCGGGCCTTTTCTGAAAAGTATGTAAGTGCATAAGAAAAATATTTTTTTTTCTTAAAACCTTAGCACCCTGAAGTTTAAAAGTTAAAATCTTTAGGACGTATGTTTATACGGGTTTTTTTTTCTCAAAATGGACCTCCTTTAATAAGATTGTGTTAATCAGAAACATCCTGTAAACTAATTTCCTTAGGGTTATTAAGTTGTATCTATCAGACCTCTCTCAAGGTTAAAAGTGTAAATTCATTTTTGTATGATGTTCACCCTACTACTCTCAGCAGTACGCCTAACTAACAAGAGAATAATACTCTGCCTAAATGCAAAATATGTATTATTAGTTACCCTATGTTTTTTACTAAAATTAATAAACATTTAGAGATGTGGATTAGGTAGAACTAATTCATTCAAATAATGTAATTATCTGTACGTTTTTTAAATAATTTAAATTAGTTTCCTAGAGAAGAAAGAGACTAACCAAACCTTTTTCAAATGGTGATGTAAATGTAAATTTATTTTCTTTAATGAGGCTTACTCCGTTACTACCATTGGAAGAAAAATTAACCCTAGTTTTTTTTTTAATTAAAAGAAATAAAAATTAATTAACTTTCTGCCAGTAACGTGAATTTATAAGTTTATATTACTCAAGTCAGGTCTACACGTAATACAATAACATCCATTGCAGTTGCATTCGTCAGCATGTATGTAGTTACAAAGGTCAAATGAAATTAAACAATTTAAACCAACAAATTAGCTTATTTAATGCCATGATGCCTTTTTGTAGTTTAAAGCGGCCATTGTTCTTTTATTTTGGTTAAAAAAAAATTAAAAAATCTTTTTTTTTTCATGAAATAAGCGCATTTAGGTACATTTGTTTAAAAAATAATTCCATCGTTATTCCAATATTTACTAGTTTATGGCACATTAGTAAATAATTATAATAAATTTTTCTTTAAACATGAACTCTAAACTGTCTCAAGAAACAGGCACTAATTACATTGAAAACCTGCATCGGTAAAACTGTTTGGGACTGAAGTATATTAAAATCCCGTCCCCACTGATAATATCGCATCAAAATTTGGGGGCTCACCGGTTACATTTTTGAGTTAGGGTGGGCTTTAGATACGCCACTGAAAAAAAAAATAGTATAATTTTTTACTAAAAAAAAAAATTAAAAAAAAAAACATGATAGAAGGTAGAAATTTACTGCGACAGGTTCTTTAATATATTCGCGACTTTTTTGTTTGGCGCCACCGAAATTCAAAAAAGCTTTGGCGGCGATATAGATCGGCAAAGCATACGGGCTTTAATACAGGTATTAACAATGGGCGGATTATATAAAAAAAGTACTTGAAATTTATTTAGTAAACCCAATAATGTAGAACACATTTGTATGTACAAGATACCTGTATAGTTATTAACTCACGTAGACGAAAACCGTGTTTTAAATTTAAACATTTTTCCTAATGTGAACATCACAGACATGATTTTTTTTTTGCTATAATAAATACTTATAAGTTCTTTATATTTTTAAATGGACTAAACATGGCAGTCAAAAAAACTTTGGATGTTTATTTCTAAAAATCCAAATCAAACTGAAGTCTATATTGTGAAAATAATTAGACTTTTCTTGAATTAGATAATTTTACATTTTTACTATACGGTGTTATTATTCGGATTTTCAATCCGTTCGTTATTAGTAAATTGTTCACGATATTTCGCCAACATATCAGTTGGCATTTTCAAGTGATGCTTCCTTGACGGCTGCTCGACATGGAATGAGCGCTCTGGTCCTTTATCTACCTTTTTATGGTGTAACGCGCAGATTATATCTTGGTTCCGCCTGGTTGGTTTCAACGCTTGACGCGAGCTGCCGTCACGCCTGACTGGATTTTAGAGATGAGCTTAGCAGCGACTTTCAAGTCACCGGTATACCGGTGACAGCGACTTGAAAGTCGCTGGTAGATTTAACAGCGACTTAGGTCGCTGGTAGATTAAATAGGCGACTGAAGTCGCTGATATGCGAAGAATGTGAAGAAAGTTAATCATCTTACGTATCCGGTACCGAATAATAGTTGCAATTCAGTCATATATTTGGTATGTTTTTAATATTTTAGAAATTGAGAAGCTGAAGATTCCTATGGTAAACATGATAAGTTTTTATTCGTAAAGGCATTTTATTTAACAACACAAAAAAATAACAATAACAAATAAGCATAGGTAAACAAAAATACTAATTAACCTAACGGCGACGGCGACAGCGAGGCAGCGCGCAGCGACCTTTTTAAACAGCGGCTCAACATTTACTAACTAAACCTAAACCGCAACAACTCACCATTTCCCAGTCGCCGCGCTCACCGCTGCAGCGTTGCCGAGCAGCCGCGTACAACAGGACAGATTTCGATTTGAAACAGCGACTTTAGTCGCTGTTTCGTGAGGAATCGGGTCGCCGGTACTGACGGCGACTATTAAAGTCACCGGTAAAAGTCGCCGGTACAAATATATCGCTCATCTTTACTGGATTTGTCATTGTTTTCTGGTTGTCCTAGACACGTTGCGGTTCCACCTGGTTAGTTTCCATGTTTAGCTGGTTGTCCTGGTCCTTGGATTGATTTTGTTTGTTGTTTTATAAAAGTTTTTTAAGTGTTTGAGATGTTCTGTGCTACGTCTCTCTTCTTATGATTTTCCTTTTTTCCATTTCGAGGGCTTCCTTGATGACACGCTTTTTATAGCGCTTTATGGGTGCGATTTACTTAGTCTCTTGAAAATGTATCATGTGTCCTGTTTTTTGCTGATGTTAAAATAGAGCTGATATAGTCTGCTTGTTCTTGACGCTATTTTTGTGTACTTAAACTCACGTTGAAATTTTTAGATTTCTTTGCTCGATGTATTTTTTGTCGCAGTCTGCAGAGAATGCTGTATACTCCTTGATTTTCTAAAGGTATTTTGTCTTTTAAATTACCTAGCATTTGATGTATTGTTGTTCCAATTACATCTGTTACACCTTTTATGTAAGGTAGTGTGGTGTTTGATTTGGAGTAAGGATCCCATATGGGCACCTTC
Source organism: Listronotus oregonensis (assembly GCA_019359885.1). Lineage (NCBI taxonomy): Eukaryota > Metazoa > Arthropoda > Insecta > Coleoptera > Curculionidae > Listronotus > Listronotus oregonensis. Next base: position 44,326 of record JAHBCN010001595.1, on the reverse strand, counting down.
CGTCTGTCGGTAGAACTTGTTTTCATAGAAAAGTACGAATTCTTAAGGCAGGGTTCGAAGAGCTTAATAGTGTAGTGTGGAGAGTATTCGTTCATAGCTTTCTGATCCATCGCCCCGTCGGCGTCGGTGGGTATGCTCCGGTATAGAGATTTGATATCCACGCTAAAAAGAATGACGTCTTTTTATAATTTTAGTTTTTGAAGCATGTTAGTAAGATGTTCAGAATTTTTCAGGTATGAGCCTGCAACTTCGTTTGCCGGTTGCTTAATTTGTGCCAGGTACTTTTCCAGTTGTTGGGTAGGTGAATCCCCTGCACTGGATTTCATTTCTATGTATTTTTGGATAAATACACCTAAATATTTTTTCAAAATTTGTTTTAAGCTGATGTTAAGCTTCTGTTGGAATTAGGCCTATTTTTCTTCTAATATGCAGAGCCTTACAAAATCACCGTTATTTATTAAAATTTAAAAAATAATAAAATGTGCATAATTGGTTAAATTGATATATGGTTCACAATCTGGCATCTAATCGTTTAAAAAAAATAACCTACCTATATATATGCTTATTTAACGAAAAAATATACTTTTAGAAATTATATTTACTTTTCAACCAAAATAACAAGACAATGACCGCTTTAAAATACTAAAATTTATCATGGACTTAAGTAGGCCGATTTATCGTTTTACATTGTTTAATTTCATTTGAACTTTGTAACTACCTACATGGTGCCGAATTAGGAATGCTACTGCAACGAATGTTATTGTATTTACGAGGGCTACTATTTATATTCCGGGAATAGGAAATAATAACAAACATTTTTAAATGAAAAGGGCTTTATAGTTATTCGAAATATTCCCCTTGACGATCAATACATTTTTGCATCCGTTTAAACCATTTGTCATAGCACTTTTTTCATTCCTCTTGAGATACCTCCAAAACATGGTTTTTGAACGCTTCGACTGCTTCTTCGGCGCTCGTAAATTGTTGGCCACGCAGTTTACCTTTGATATTCGGGAACATAAAGTCATTGGGTGCCAAGTCAGGACTGTACGGAAGATGAGTCATCAATTCGATGATTTGACTGCTAAAAAATTCACTTGTTTGACGAGATGTGTGAGAGCTCTCATTCTCATGATGAAGAATGATTCGTCTTTCTTCCACGAACAACTTTTGTTGGATTTAGCTCGTCTTGGAATACCCACACGGTCGATTGCTGTTTTGTTTCCGGTTATTTTATACACGTCTTTTGAAGCACCACGGTTGAACTTTTAAATCGTTTCCTTACACCACTTGACGCGAGCCTTTTTTGAGCGATTGATAAATTATGGGGTATCCAACGAGAATTTTTTTTATAGCTATATAAACCTAAAATAATTTACGTTTTTTATTATATACAGTATCTGTTATAAATGTTTTAATAAGTCACAGTCCATATTTTTTACTCAATATTTTCCGACCATCTAACGCTGTTTGTTTTAATATTACTTTTACTGTCATTTTAAGGACAGTGAAAAAAATGTCGAGAACGCTTCTGATACTATAAAAGTATCAAGAATAGTATACTATTAAGTTAAATCATACAGTAATGTAAGTTATGTAAGATTTTAAATATTAAAAATAAATATGTATGTATAATATACACATTTAATGGGATTTCTCTCATTTTGATTATTATTATTATATATATATATATATAATATATATATATATATATATATATATATATATATATATATATATATATATATATATATATATATATATATATATATATATATATATATATATATATATATATATATTTATATATAACTATATAGTCAGTTAAAATTTCTTCAATTTTTTTGCAAATCAAAGTACCACTATATTATTTAATTTCACTTACAGAAAATAGAATTTGAATGTGATAAATAAACCATAAACTATATATCACATACGTTTCGTTATTAAAGTTAATCTTTTTTAAATTAGAGTGGCACAAAACTGGATATTTAACCTACTTAACGGATACACCATTTTGACATTTACTTACACTAAAGTAAAAAACATAACATTTTTTAAGTGTTAAAAAAAAATATGAAAAAGAAATACAATAAATGGAAGCCTTAACTAAGTTAAAACCATTGCTAAATTTTTGCTCTAATATTTAGTGTTAGTATCATAGACATTATCTTTAGTAGTTTAGGCTCAACGTAAGTAATATGCCTCTAAGTTCTGTGGAATCTCGGCAGGCCTCTTTAAAGCATCTATTAAGAGCTGGGTAGACAGAGTTTCAAAGCTGGTGGGTACAAACACCAGGACAACGACAAGCAAAGCAGTTTATTAAGACCTGCTCGGCCAAGTTTACCTCGGACCTACTGAGCCACAGCCGTAAGGTCGTAAGGATAACGGTTGGTCAACTAACAGGACATTGCAAACTCAACAAGCACCTGGAAAGAATAGGCCTGGTGGAGGATAGCCTGTGTAGGTTCTGCCAGGAGGCTGAAGAAATAGCCGTACATGTGTGGTGCCACTGCGAAGCACTATGTAGGTTTAGGTTTACTAGGCTTGGTAAGGAAAAGTCAAAACCGGCAAGATATATGGAGTGGCCAGTGACAAGACTCTGGAGTCTAGTTAAGAAGACGGGCCTGGACAAGGTACTCTAAAGAACGATAGGATAAACCACAATAAATCTGGTAAGGTTGCAGTGGTTGAGGTCATTTTTTGCCATCTCCGCTCAAATAATCTAATCTAATGTAAGTTCCAGAGAAGAGATTCCAGGAAATATGAAATAAAAACAGAGATAAAAATAAAACTTTTAACAATATAAAATATAGATAAGCGCCAACTTGAATTGTTAATAAGTTTACAAATGGTCAGTGAAAGTGAAACAAGAGAAAAAAAGTGGTAGAAGATATAAAAGGTAAGATAATGCACGAAAATTTTGGACGTATTTGCCGCAACCATAAAAACTAAATTGCTTCTTAAAAATTAATGCAATAAAAACAAGTCACATTTCGGTCTCTAAATGCAACTAATTATCACACAAAATTCATAAATTCGGCAGAGATCTACGGGTGCAATATAAAATAATAGATACATTATTTTGTTTATACCAAATAAATTAAAAGTTCTAGTAAAGAAAATTATTTTTAACGTGCAATTTTTTAAAAAACTTTTGCTATATATAATATTGCCCTGTTAAGACCACCCACTTTGACCAGTCCTTTTAAGGACGGGTACAATTAAAATAACTATCTTATTTTTTATTGAAAATACAAAACTGGTTATCTTTAGAATAATTAATAACATTATATTTTACAAGTTGGATATATTATTGATATTTCCAAAAATTATACATTTCACAGAAGTAAATGCATTAAGAAAACTCATTCTAAAGCATCTAAATTTAGAGTTGCGCCGCGCGATTTTTTTTATCCAACTTTTACTATAAGTTATCAGAGCTGTCGGCAATTGAATTAAAATAATTAAAAAATCGTATTCAATTACTTCTTAATTCAATAACTTTAAAAAGTAAATTTTAATTACTTAATTTAAAGTAATTGGAATTATTTTAGAACATAATTCAATTACCTTTAAAAGTAATTGAATTACTTTTAATAATTCGAATTACTTAACTTATGGAAAACCTGCCGGAATTTTGGCAAGCCAGAAAGAGCATTTTGAAACATGGAGCGGCGGTCCGCTTTAAATCCGGCGAACGCCGCCTCCGCGCCGATTTAATATTTTCGACTGATGCTTACCGCCACAGCTTTTCTACTTTTTTTTTTTGTAAAAAAATCTGTTAATGTTTGGAGTAGGATAAAAAGAAATTTTTACTTTAGAGTCATTTAATGTTGAACTTGCCGAGAAAGCAGTGTGACGTGCACGTATGATGCATGTTAGTATAAATATTTTATTTGTTTAGTGTATCGTGTTTAATATATGTGGTAATTTAAATAGAGTAATTGCTAAAATGTTCAATTACTTTTAGATTTAATTGATTACTGAATTATTTTTAACAAACATGCTAGTAATTGGAAATCGTAATTTACTACTACTTAGAACAGTAATTGGTAATTGTAATTAAATTACTTTTTAAAAGTAACAGCTCTGTATGTTATATATGCCTTTTTTAAAAAGTATTGTATGTATATAACTTGAACATAGGTTATTTAAGAAAAGTAATTTTATTAAATGAAAAATTACAAAAAAAAACTACGAATTCTGTATCTATTTGCTAAGAATGACACAAGGGTGTACCTGTGCATTATTGCTATTTTTGGGTTAAGACCACCCACTTTGACCAGTCCTTTTAAAGACGGGCACAATTAAAATGACCTTTTTATTTTTATTAAAAATAGAAAACTGGTTATTTTTAGAATAATTAATAACATAATATTTCAGCTGGATATATTATTTATCTTTCCAAAAATTACAGAAGTACATTAAGAAAAATTCTAATAGTACCTGAGTTTTGAGTTGCATCGCGCGACCGCAATTATCTCGCAAATGTCCAGTCAAGTAGGTAAAGTCTATTCGAAGTCAGCTGGGACAGCAAAAAAACTAAACGCTGGGTTATAAGCGGCATTATAAACGAAATGCCGCCTGAACCATGGGCGGCGCAGGATATTTAAATATTTTTTACCATAATTTAAAGAGTTTACAATATATAGATTGGGTCACTTGCATATAAACCTTTGATGTTTTGTCTTCTAAGAAAACACGCGGCGTCTCCGCCCATCGCGAACAGACAAAATAGTTTCAGGGGATATTTGTGTAAACGATACCAATTTATTCAAGCGTTTCCTCTAATCGGAAATATTAAGGAATCCGGAAAACGATTTTTATTATTTAAATGGATATTACGATAATATTAGAATAATGTTGATACTGTTTGTTTATGGTCACCAAAGTCACTGTAAATAAATGTTAAATTTTTGGTCTCTATTACCAATTAATAATTATTTTATAATTACAAATAACCAAATAAATATAAATCTATCCATCTATTGTATTATGCAAAAAGAAATAAAAATGTAATTCGCACTTTAATTTTGTAAAATTTTCGAGGAAAAACTTCCGGACTACCCGTGTTCGTTGGGGGGTATTCCATACTCCCCAAATTCCCCGGTGTTTGTGGGGGAGGGGCGCAGCCATACCTAGATACGGCCCTGAGCTAATGTACCAGTAAAGGTTATTTTCAGAAATAAAACGAACAAAATTAAACGACTTTTTGTTCTTCGAAACTTGGCACACGTATAGGTAATTTTACTTAAGTTTTCAATAGAACAAATGTTAAAATTTACCCTCTTCAGCAGGTTTAGTGGGTAAACCTACAGATAGAATCGCATGTGCATAAATGCGACTCCTAAAAGGGTTTAAAAAATCCTCGTCTTTGAAATGCCACGCACAAATTCTAATACGGTTCTGACATTGTTTTGGCGTATAATTAGCAAATTTATGGAACCCAGTGAATCCCAAAGCACTTTTCCAAGCTTGGCATCTGATTGTGTAATATATTTTCAATACAGATACCCATAAAATAGTTTAATTCATATGATTTAAATTAATTCATATCTTGCCTGGTGCTTTTAGCATCTAAAAAACGATAAATCGCCTTTTATTCTACTTTCACAATTATCCTCTGAACAAATATTATTACCAGGCATATCTAACAACTCTTTAGAAACACGGTATACCAAAGCACACAATTAAAGCAAAATTCGTTCTGACGCACTGCGTATCAGTCGGCTTTAAACGGTAAAGTAGTACGAATATACCAGACAGGCAGGGATAAGACGGGTGCGTTTTGAGAGCCGCCGCGAGTGATACAACTTATATATACTATATTCTTTAAACTATGGTTTTAGTAAACCAAAATAATTAGTCACGTTTTTATTGGTAATTTTATTGACACTTAACTATTGAAAGATTTTTGGTTTTAAGAGAAATTCGACGTCGATATTTACACTAATCTTGTAAATAGATAAACAACTAACTTTGGTTAGTTAACAAATTCTATTTACATTTTTTTTTGTGAAGAATCACTACTTTTACTCTCAAGACAGAAATAAAAATTTAAAATAACTCGTTGAGTTTGAACGTGTAGGTCTTTGTTTAAAATTTCCGCTTCAGTCGACTCTAAATTAGCATAATAATCCTCAGTTTCGCTGTCACTAGTATCGAAAGGTCGCCAAAATGCCATATTTTTCCAAACACTAATCCAATAAAATATTTTACAAAATATATTTACTAGAAATACTTGCTAATGTTGCTAAATACCCAGATGTTACTACCACACTGCGACGTAAAAATCAAATATATTTTAAAATGAATCTGCTTCCAATGTAGAAAATAAAATATTTCACCAATCAGTGTGTGATCCCGCCCACATTAATTTATGACAATCTCGTCAAGTCCACGTTGACTCTGTATGAGGAGCAATCCATATAATATTATCCATATATAGTGGAGTGTTTCAATGTGAAAGCCGGTAAATTGATAGTAACCTGTATAAGCACTAAATTTTATGCTGTTCCAACTGACCTCGTTTAAACTATACGGCAAGTAACTTGGAAATTAAGTTTTTTTTTTCAGATCTCTTAACTTTCTAAAAAACGACCTTATTCATGTGAGACTTATTTGTAAAATTGCAAGATAGTTAAAACAAAGAAATTATCAGCATTTTGTGAATAAATGCAGTCAATGATCATTTTTGATTTACTCTTTATATCAGGATAAGCCCGTTCTGGTCGTCAAAATACAATTTATTTATAGGCCACCAAAGCACAGGGATGGACATTTTTCGAAAAACAATGAATAGAAACAGATTTGATCAGCCACACAAAGCGAGAGAATAAAGATTCATCGTTTAGCTTTAATTAGAAATATTTTTAAATTGTGTTTTAAACAATTTAGTGGAGTAAAATTTTTGGGTGATTTTCTTTACAGACCCAAAAATGTAATATGTAAGTAGTTATTTAGGCGCTTCATTATTAGCATTTTGCGTAAATTTAATCCATTTCTGCCTTAAAATAAATAATGTTATTGCAGGAACGAAATTTACACTCCTTGCAACATTTTAGTCCTTCTTTCACACAAGTACTTACATGTTGGAAATTCAATTTTGGGTTGACATAAAGCCATTGCACTACGTATTATGGCAGCAGCTCTTAATAAAGTTTAAATTTTGGGCATTTCTTTAGAAAGTAAAAGATCTATCTGAACATCACTACCAATACTCGCAGAAAAGGTAGATATTGTCGAACTATTTTCGGGTAGGTTCGGAAACCGTTTTCCTATTTTTGTGCGATTTTATGTTTCTTTCAGAGATGTAGTGGCTGTAACATAATTTATGATTATCAAGAAAAAATACTATTTGTAGTACTGATTTCCACTTTTTATTTTTCGATTTTAACACCTTAACATGTTTCACTAAACATTAGCTTCATCAGAAGGTTGGTATAAAACTACTGTTACAAAATATTTAATTCTAAATATAGGTAAACAGGTAGGCGGAACCTTATACAAGTTATATTATTATTATGGTCCTATTAATAAATACATTAAGGTAAGGGTTGGGAATTTTCTAATTTAATATGTAAACATTCTTATTTTTCTATTGAGGGATTACGACTATTAATAATATTAATTAAATAAGTTTAATAATGGGGAAGCACTAAGATCCAATTGATCGTTTAGTAAAATATTTGTATTTTTTAACCTATTTATTTCTAAGGACTCTAAAAGATTTAATTTTTGACCTTTGTTTTGGACATGTAATATTTTAAAATTTTCATTGAAATTATGTTTTTCTTTTAATAGATGATTGGCATATGTCGAGTCTGTTTTTTCTTTTTGAAAACTATTTTTGGGTTCTGATAGCCTTTTATTAAAATTGCGACCTGTTTGACCTATGTAAACCTTAGGACATGAACCACAATTTATTTGGTAAACACCACTGTTAGAATTTTTATGAATTTTGTCTTTGTTGTTTTTTAAGTGTTTGCCTAAGGAGTTATTGGTTTTAAAAGCTATATTGTGGCCTTGTTTTCTAAGAAGTTTTGCTAATTTTTCTGTAGGGGAACCTATGTAAGTCAGTAAGGAGTAATTTGAGGGTTTTGTTGTTTCAATCGGGTAAACTAGAGTGAGTGCTTTTTTATGTAATTTTTTATTAACAATATTATCAATGATATCCGGAGTAAAACCATTATTGGTTGCTATCTGTTTTATAATAGATAGTTCTTTTTCATAATTCTCTCTTGACATTGGTATATTTATTAATCTATGAATAAAACTATTGTATGCAGCTAATTTTTGATTATAAGGGTGAATAGATTGATTATGTATAGTTATATCAGTGTAAGACGGTTTGTGATAAATTGAAAAATCGTGTTTGTTGTTTATTTTAGTTATGGTTAGGTTTAAAAAATTAATATAATTATGTTTTTCAATTTCTAATGTGAATTTGATATTTGGATGAATATTGTTAATAAAATCTAAAACAGTGTTTAGTTGTCTATTAGTACCCGAAAAACAAACTAAAATATCATCGACGTACCTATACCAATACAGAAACTGTTTTGAAAAATTATTATTTTCGTGAATTATGTTTTCAATATTGTCCATGAATATTTCAGCTAAAAGTGGACTCAGTGGATTTCCCATTATTATTATCGAACTGAAAATAATTTTGTTTTAAACATAAGGATAAAAGCTGTAAAATGTCTTGTTTGATGACAGGGTGGACATTATTTTTTGTGAGTAATTTTTCTACTAAGTTAATTGTATCTAACGGAAACAAATTAGATACGTCGAAAGAAACTAATTTAGCATTATTTGGAATGAAGACATCCTTAATTTTGTCGGCCAATTCGTATGAGTTTTTTATACTAAATTTAGGTGTAAATTTACAATAGTCTCTAATTAAGTTAATAAGCATTTTAGAAATTTTGTAAGATGGTGCTGTACAAAAAGAAACTACTGGTCTAGACCAGTAGTTTCTTGGCCAATTGGCCAATAATTGGCCAATGACTTCTTTCTGTGGGGTCACTTAAAAAGTGTCATTTATAAAAGTGTAAAATTTGAGAATCTAAACCAGATACAAAACGCTATTTTGTTAGATTCTATTAAAATTTCGCAATATCAACTTAGCAACGTTAGAAATGAATTTTATGATCGGTTGGGATATTGTTTAGCTGTTAATGAGGGGGTTGTTTGAACATTTGATTAATTAATGTTTTTATGTAATTCACTATTATTTTTAAAAAAGTCATTGTATTTTATTTCATTTTATTTTTCCACACCTAGTAAAATATTAAGAGTTCAGGTCTCTCTTTTTTCGGATCTATTTTCGATCTTCTGGGTTAAACATTTACAATTATTTATTGCGATGGATTTGGACTCGAATTTACTGACAATACGTTGAATGGTTGAAATGGACCAGATAGGCTTGATGTGAAAATAAATTGAAAATATTTTAGGATACTGCTATTGGTTTAATTAAATTCTAGTATAATAAAATTATTTTTTTAATGATCGATAGTAATAATTGTTATTAGTTAAACTTAATTGTTACATTAAATAAAAGGTTTGATAAAAACATAATGTTAACGTGTCTTTTACTTTAAATGTAATGGTTGTGAGATTAATGAAACGAAAAAAAAACATTCCTTGTATTCGGCTGTACGTCAGATTTGACAAAGTCTTATAACAAATTGTTTGCTGGTGGCTGGTGTTTGTTTGGTTTTACCTGAACCGAGAATTTGGTAATTTTGCAATTACATTTAATTAAATAGTTCAAGATTTGCTGATTAATTTTTTTTGAAACTTGGCACGAGAGCTTGTCAGATTGGTCTCTTCAAAAAGTTATCTTACATTTTTTCTTGGAACGAAGGCTCTCCAATAAAAGCCGATCATATCTTGTATACAGATGGCTCCAAGACCAACAAGGGAGTAGGAGCTGGCATCTATGGTGACAAGCCTAAAGAAAAGATAACCTTTAAGTCTTGGTCAGCACGCCACGGTTTTCCAAGCGGAAATCGCAGCAATAATGCGTTGTGCCGTGCTAATTAAAGAAAAAGGGATTACAGGAAAACACATCGTCATTTACTCAGACAGCCAAGCGACCCTAAAGGCCATCAGTTCTCCAAAAGTTAATTCCAAACTAGTGGGGGACTGTATACAGGCCCTGGATAAAGTCGGCTTGGCAAACAAACTTACGGTAGCCTGGGTACCAGGCCACGAGGGCCACCCCGGTAACGAAGAGGCCGACGACCTAGCCAAAAGAGGATCAGCCATGGAAATGATAGGCCCTGAGCCATTCTGTGGAATCTTGGCAGGCCTCCTTAAAGCATCTATTAAGAACTGGGAAGACAGAAAGTTTCAAAGCTGGTGGGTACAAACACCAGGACAACGACAGGCAAAGCAGTTCATTAAGACCTGCTCGGCCAAGTTTACCTCGGACCTACTGAGCCACAGTCGTAGAGTCGTAAGGATAACGGTAGGTCAACTAACAGGACATTGCAAACTCAACAAGCACCTTGAAAGAATAGGCCTGGTGGAGGATAGCCTGTTTAGGTTCTGCCAGGAGGATGAAGAAACAGCCGTACATGTGTGGTGCCACTGCGAAGCACTATGTAGGCCTAGGTTTACTAGGCTCGGTGAGGAAAAGCCAAAACCGGCAAGATATATGGAGTGGCCAGTGTCAAGACTCTGGAGTCTAGTTAAGAAGACGGGCCCGGACAAGGTACTCTAAAAAACGATAGGAGAAACCACAATAAATCTGGTAAGGTTGTAGTGGTGGAGGTTATTTTTGCCATCTCCGCTCAAATAATCTAATCTAATCTAATCTACATTTTTTCTGTAAAATTTACAGGGGAGCCAATAATTAACCTCCTTAAAATTTACATAAGGTTTCCTATGTTCCGCTTGGCGACGCACCACCCGGTATAGTATACCGCCTGCAGCTTTTAAGCATAGGGATTTGCCGCACATAGTCATATAAAAAAAAATCGCCCAAAGCAAAACGTAGTATTTGCTAGGTTTTTAATTTTAATAAATTTTTAGTGGATAACTCGGACGCCTTGTTGTGACCTGATAAATCAACCAAAATATACGATAAGTCAGTTTTACTGTTTTATTTTCTGATTATATTTTTTTCCAAACTCTACTTATTGTGCTTTATGTAAAATTACATTTATTCACATCGAATTGGAATCGAGGTCAACGAGTCATACAATTGATCAAGCAGTAACGAATGCTAACCTCGGTTATAACCTAAATAGTATAAACGAAAAATAATGCAAAAACAAATCTACTCTTATGTATAAACCAAAAGACAGGACTTGGGATTTATCAGTTACTTAAGAAATAAACGAAAAGACACTATAACCTTCACAACTTAAGTGAAATATAATGTTTTAAGAATATAAATATTTTTAGTCATTTTTCTTCGAAAAATAATGATGTCACAACAAAGGTTATTACAAGAACTAAAGTTTATAACTCACACAATATTTTAAGTGGACTAAATTATATTTTTAAACATTATATTTTATTCACTGTTAGTGGGGTTTGTAGTATCCCATTGAGATTTTCCGAAATACCGATACTTCCCGAGATTAGACAGAAAATAGATTGTGTTAGGACCATAGAAGTCCCAGTACCTAATTTCCCAACTTAATAAAAGAAGAAAAACCGACACACTGGTGAAAAATACAATATTGGTGGTTTTCGGGGTAGGAACTTCAGTTGTGCTATAAATATTTACTTGAATTTAATCCCACGTGGAGTCTGAAAAAACTTTATAAGGGCAACCGAGGGGGCAACAAAGAAGTTTTGTATTTTTTTCCGCTTAAAAAATATATTCCTTGTTTGTTTTTAAATTTATCTGGTGTTTCGTTGTTTTTGCTTAAACGTACCCATAATTATTTTGTTTTTACTTTTTTTTTCAAGAGAAGTACTGAATCGCAAAAAATTCGCCTCCTTGGACATTGTGCTGGTATACATGTTTTGAGGTAGCTAGTTTAAAAAAACAATTCCTTTTCAGCTCCCCCGTCACTATACCGACCTAAAAACTTAGATGGCCCATATTACAGGTGATTACTTTAAAAATCTAAAAGGTGCTTTTTCATTTATAAATTCTTAGAAGCTTTACCAGAAAAGATGATTTTGCAGGTAGATATATCTAGTATCGATCTCAAAATTAAATGTTTATTCTATTATGTATAAGGGTAAGAAAATGGATTGCCAGCTTATAGAACTGTCGGTAATTGAATTAAAATAATTAAAAAATCGTATTCAATTACTTTAATTTAATTACTTTCCGGAAAAGGTAATTGTATTTGGATTATCAATTAATAGAATAACGTAATCGTAATTGGTAATTGATTTTTACCAATCCCAAGTAAATTAATTACTTAGAAAGTAATTCGATTACTTATAGTTATAAAGTTACTAAAAAATAATTCAATTACCTAAAAAATAATTGAATTACTACGAAAAATTCGATCATTACCTTTCTTTATGCAAAAACTGCCGGAATTTTTGCTAGACAGAAAGAGCATGTTGAAACACGGCGGGAAGCTTTGAATCTGGCGAACGCCGCCTCCGCGCTGATTTAGTATTTTCGATTAATGCTTACCGCTACCGCTTTTATACTTTTTTTTTGTGTGAAAAAATCTGTTGATGTTTGGGGTAGGATAAAAAGAAAATTTTATTTTAGAGTTATTTAATATTGAACTTGCCGAAAAGCAGTTTAAATATTGTGACGTGCGCGTATGATGCTTATTGGTATAAATATTTTATTTGTTAAGTGTATCGTGTTTAATATATATATGTGATAATTTAAATAAAGTAATTGCTAAAATATTCAGTTACTTTTAGTTGTAATTGATAATTGAATTGCTTTTAACAAACACGCTAGTAATTAGTAATCGTAATTTACTCGGTAATTTACTACTACTTATAAGAGTAATTGGTAATTGTAATTGAATTATTTTTAAAAGTAATTGTGAAAGCTCTCCTAGCTTAGCAATTTTTTATATTTATATGTATCTGATTTAGCTTTTGTTTCTTGATGTTTAAAAATCATTTAAAACAGTATTCAACTTTTGAGCCCTTTCAGAAATAGTCCAGGGATCTTGCTCTAGTTTTCGAAGTCCTGTCAAGATTTTTGAGCCGAAGACTTGGAAACCCTAAATGTCAGTATCAGGGCCGTATCTGGGTATGGCCGCGCCCTTGGCGGGGATTAACATTTGCGCCCCTCGCACACACTGGAGGATTTGGGGAGTATGGAATACCCCCCAACGAAAACGAGAATTCCGGAGGGTTTGTCCCAAAAATTTTACAAAATCAAAGTGCAAAGTTGTAGGTTTAAAGTTTTTTGAACTTAGAATTTCGTTTCTTTAAAATACCAATTTTGTGGTAAAATTTGTGTCAAATTTTCTTTATATGAAAATATTAGCCTCTTATTGGAAAGAGACATGATTTACATAAAACAACTTTTTATATCTGACTGAAAGAAGTAAAATGTAAATTAACTATACATCTTTATTTGCGGATGATTAAACTTAGAATACATTTTCTCAACAATAAAATTGTAGTTACAAAAATACTGTGCATTGCAGGCCTACTAAAACGTAACATTTATACTTTAATAAATTAAATAATATGCAACAAAAAAAACTAGTGCTGCCCCCAATTTATAAATTAACAATTTATCCGCAGCTTAGATATTAAAAAAAATCAAAGAGCTACATTCTCGCTGTAGGTATCAGGATAAATTGATATTTTATTAATAACTCATACATTTTTTCAGTCTTAATATATTAAAAATAATCAAATTAGGTATCTAAGTGAAAAATTTGTTATAAAATTGTTCTGTTGTAATTTATTTATTTGATTAATTTTGTCAATAAAAAATAATAATAATATGACTACGGAACAACTGCCCTGGTCACTATTCCTACTAACAATACATAGAATGGACTAACTTAGGTATATAAGAGAACCAACTTTTTTTATAAAAAATAATTGTAGGATTTGTCTAAAAACATCTTGCAATTTTTTATGAAAAAGATTTTATGAGTTTCTCCGAGGTTTCTTCTAAAATTTGAAAGATACCTAACTTGAGCTAACGACTTTATATTAATTAACAGTTCGCCTAAAATGAATAAAAGTTTTTTTAAAGCGTCGTAACTTTAATTTAATTAAACTTTTATTTTGTTTTACATTTAATGTAAGGTAAATGCACAACCACTAAGAATATTGCTAATTGTCTCGAAAGTTGCCTCATCTCCGATTTTGACCTAATTTAGCTCGTAATTTGGTATACGGGGTTTTTTTGGGACGCTGATTACGAATATACGAATATTACAAAAATGTTTTTTCGGCAACGTTTCGTTTTTGAGATATTTATCATTAAAGTTAAAAATCAAACTAACCTCATTTTCACTATATTTCCCCTTCTTTTTGTACACAATTCTTGATTTTTACACTCAAGTGGCACAGAATATTTCACAAACACCTTTTAAAAACTTGTTTTATATTTATTTTACACCTTTTTTCCATTTAAATGCAAACCTCCACTTTCACACGTCGCAACGTGGCCGCAACCATGTATACACTAGGGATATTATAAACAAATATGGCTGCTGTCGTTAAACTTGAAAGTTCGCAATTTAATAGAAAACAGGTGCAAAATAAATAAAAGTACAAGGTTTTAAAAGGTGTTTATAAAATATTGTGTGACTAGTGTAAAAATCAAGAATTGTGTACAAAAAGAAGAAATATAGTGAAAATGAGGTAAGTTTGATTTTCAGCGCCCCAAAAAACTCCCGTATACCAAATTTGGTCAAAATCGGAGAGGAGGCAACTTTCGAGACAATTACCAACATATTGATGGGTTGGGGGAGTTTTTTAAAGAAACTATCAAGTCTGAGAAATAGCTTGCGCATGCACAGTTCCATTTTAACGTAAAAAAGCTGACGAACTTTTAAGTGAAAAAATAAAGTTTGTTATTAAATTGCTTATAGTTGCTCTTACCTATACATGTATATTTACTTGAACTAAATTAGATTTAAAGTACAAAACGTTAAATCAAATTAAAGTTGCTCTGCGTAAACCCATCATTGAAAATTTTATGTCCATAACAATATCGCCTCCCCCCCACTTTTTCTCTAATGAATTAAATAATTTTGAGAAATAATTTAATTTTTTTCCTATAATACCCATTTAATGAAATTACTAAATTAAGGGTATTTTTCTGTAAACTGGGCAACTTTAAGCGTGTGTTGGTCAGGGTTCGAGAATATATATCAATGGATATATATCACATGTTTTTTTCTGATATATATCAATACAAAAATGGTTTAAAAATTTTATATTAAGTAATTTCTGGCATTTATTACTGTATTTCTACCTCCCAAATGTGAAAGGCGATGGGGTAGAGTTAAAACATACTCCCTAATAGTAACTTCTAATGGTTAAATAATACTTTAATATTTGTTCTTGATTTACTTTGATTTGCAGTGTTGCCAACCTAAGTTAGCATGTCAAATATGACAGATGACACAACCCTTACTTTGGGGTTTCCTATAAGAAAGGACTGGTGTATTTGAATGTAACTTTCTGTTATGTATATATAAGTCTTTAGTATTTAGATCAGTCTCATTACATTATGATTTTAATTTTAAAAGTTATATCTATTTTATTATTTTACTCTATGGATTGTGGGCCACAGACATAGGTATTTAATCCATTAATTTAAGATGATGTTTTTGTAGATGGTAACATTGATTTTTAAATACAGAAGATATTTACCTGTCTTTTGAAGGCATCTGGCATGGTAAAAGTGGAAGAAATCCAGCAGTATGTGTTAACAACATGGGTGGGCAGTCCATCCACGATGCATTGAATGGGCTGGCCTACATATTGATTGGCCGTGATGATTAGGCTGCATGCCATCAAAAGCGCTGTAGTAAATAAATTATGCATGCGAAATACCGCACAGTCCGTCACTATGTCCTGATATTTAAGGTAATTTGCTAGACCTCCTAGTAGTTTATACATTTTTTAATGATATTCTTTACACTTTTATGTTTAAAATAAATATAAAATCAGAATAAACGTTCCGCCGCACTTTGTATTAGTCCTTGGCGAACATGATGCGTTATCACTTGCACACGGATTCACAGAAGTAAAACCAAGTTATTGTTTTGTTCTATTTGTTGTCGACTAATTGTTGATTCTCTCTGTATAGTGTAGTCGCTACTGAGTGCGGTTCCCTCGATTTGTGGCTCCCCCACTTCGGTAAAGAGAAACAGCCGTCCAGCTGCGTTCTACATGCTTCACTCCGTATTTACGTTCTCTTTAACTGTTAAGGGTCCAATAGACGCTCTCTAGCATTAATGTTCACGTTCGTTTCTTAACATTACGCCACCTGGAACCATTGAAATATTTGGTAATTGCACTTAAATTGGGTACTGTTTTTATTGTAGTTATAAACTTTACGCCAGATTTAAACGCTAAGATTAGGCGAAGCAATTTTGTATGGTGCATAAAAATCTTGGATTGTCAAATTTTTACTGCTAAAGGTGGTTAATCTTTCATTTTATTTTGATTTAGATTTATTAAAGCTAAATATATGAAATAAAGGTACATGGTACATAATACCAGTGCCGATTTTAGTAATAGGTACCAGCGCCCTGGGCGAGATTTCTAAGGCGCTCCCTAACTGCAATTTGAACCAATGAGAAAAAAGGCAAATGATATATTGAATTAACATTCATTAAAAGAAATAACCATTTATTTAAAAAAATACTTCTCTAGCCTTTTTACCAGCGAACTCTTTTATTAGGTTATCAAAATCGATGTTTTGAGCAATTTCATTTTCGATTGACAAAGTGGTCAAGTTTGTCAATCTAGGTTGAGATAATGTCAATTGCAGATAGGTTTTTATCAGCTTAAGCTTAGAAAAAGTCCTCTCCCCTCTAGCAACCGTTACACATATAGTCAATAATATTCGCAATGCTATCCATTGTAAGTAACCACATTCTGATCAGGCAAAAAAGATTTTAGACTAACGAGTTTATTATACAGCATACACATCTATATGATTTGATACAGATTCAACACACAGAGTTGACAAGTCGATTTCGGAATATGTAAAAAAAATATTCAGTATCATTTAACTGTTCAAATATTTCATTGACTAAATTAATGTAGTCAAGAGTTGAATTTAGCTCAAGTCGCCCTGGGCATGCCCGCGTGCCTTTGTGAAATTCCCTGTGGGGTTAGTTAAACCAGAAGAATAAACAAAACGAAGAGGAGAAGCCACCCTCTTAAATTTTTTCATAGATTTAAGAAGAAATTAACCTCTTGTCTCGTTTCTTAGAAATATGATTTGTCAAAAAAACATAAATTATAGTCACAAATCTTATAAAAATTGGGTCACAGTCAAATTTCCTCAAAATTTAGTATAGTTTTCCCAGAGGGTTTCTGAGCAATAGTCTTTATGGACACAAAGCCCAAAAATGGATAGTTTTTGTGTTATCGCGCCTATAAGCTGTAAAAATCGTACTCGAAAAATACTATTATTTTCCTATTATTTTATATTTACGAGGAGATGCCTAAATTGCCATCGGAAAATAAGTGATCAGTTTATGTTAAAAAATATCTCTTAGGCCTAGAACAACGAGCCTCAATGTTATATGATTGTATTTATAAAGCCATCTTAAAAATAAGCCTGTAACCTTGTTTTTCAACCAACAATTTCCAATCAATCTCATTCTTATTGTTTAAATATTACATTTTAAACCCTGTAAACGACTTTTTTTTTTCATCAAGAAAGTAATTAAAATAAACCTTAAAAAATTCTTATAATTGCAGCATAAGCTAAGTTACTTATATAGCCTCCAAAATGCAATTCGCTTGCAAGATTTTTTTTCTGTTTTCCATAGTGTGAAAAAGTTACTTAATAAAAAAATAAGTGCAAATCTGCTTTTTTATGAGTATGTATAAGTATAAGTAAGGGAAAAAAATCAACACAATTCTATATAAAATTAATATAGGAAAATAATAGTAATTTTTTTGGTACAATTTTTACACCTTATAATCGCGGTAACACAAAAACTATCCATATTTGGGCTTTGTGCCTATAAAGACTATTTTTTAGAATCCTTCTGGGAATACTATACTAAATTTTTAGCTAATTTGACCGGGACCCAATTTGCATAAAATTTGTGGGGAGTCCTTTAAGCCTAAACTAAATCTCTAAGCTACATATTTTCGAACACATATCTTAAAAAATTAGGTATATAGCTCCTCCTAAACATTATCTGTGTGCACAAGTCTATACCGTGGGACCTGAACCGAGGGGATCCAGAATTCACCATAAATATAATGTTATATTCCATGTTGGGAAGTAATAATCTTTACTTATTTCAGAATGTGATGCTTTGCTTGAACATAAAGATTTAATATATTTTTTCGTCATCTAATTTACGTGGTTTTTGTATCCCAATAATTATGAGCGAGATCGGTCTTGGTCTTGCGGTCTTGGAATTGGTCTTGCAGCAAGACAAAGACCAATGCCAAGACCGCCTTTTCGCTTGCAAAACCAAGACTGGTCTATGCAAGACCAATACCGAGGTGTGCAAGACTACGCAAGACCAAGACCGACCTGCAAGACTCTTGCACTTCTGCGACTTTTTTTTAATATTATAATATTCAGTTTTTATATTCAATATACAGAGGTCATTCATACAGACACGACAAAAAATGTGTCGAGAACTGCCAAAAAAAGCGATTATTTAAATAAGTAAAAAATTCTTTAATAAAATAATCATTAAATCGATCACTGGTTCTTTTATACCTATAGTTCTCTAACAACAATAACGAGTAAATTTAATAACATGTTTTAAAAATAATGAGATGGTAATTCAATGGTCCGACAAAGCTCGATATCTCCAAAACCGTTCACGACATAAAAAAAACTAGAATAACAGAAACACTTTATTTTTGTTCCACACTGTAAGAAGTGGCACCATTGGATTGCTTCTTAAAACTAAGATATAAATGTGAAAGTAATGGATCTATTTGTTATGTGATAAAGAAATACTTTTTATATAAATGTATTTTAAATATCACTTTAGGCTTAGACGGGAGAGTCAAAACAATGCCAAAAGAATAATGATAACGTTATTTTTATCTAAACCGAAAATGATATTTAAAAACCATCTACGTCAACATTGTTCCTATTTGACGATTCAACAATTTCAAGCATAATATACAGGGTGGCGATTTTTTTAAATGGATTTTCTGTAACAATTTTTTTATTTTAGGTTAAAAGCTAAAAATGAGGGAGTTTTCTTGAGTGGCAGTGGAATGTTCGGAAAATTCTGGAATAGAAAATTATTTTACATTTTATGCCCTTTTTGTCTATAATTTTTGTAGGTTTAGTTTTTTACTATCATGAACGATTTCGGAGATATCGAGCTTTGTCACACTATTGTTCTACCTTGTATATGCAGAATGTTTATAAAGTATTTCTACAAACTTTTTATGGCAAATGCTTGTCAAATTTAAAGATAAAAAGTTGATATGAGCTTCAAAGTTTTTTAAAATAACTTTTTTTTTTAATCAGAAACCAATGTTTACATATCAGAATCATTTTCACGGAAATTTCCCATCTGATTGAAATTAAAAGTTTTTTTTCTGCTCATACAGTACACCCTTTTGTATTTGCTTTAATTTCATATACTTTCTTTAAGAAAATTTAAATAATTCTTATCACTAAATCGTTTCTCATATGCCATTAAATGTATAAAAGCAGGTTGTGTCTCAATTCAACTAAAAATGGAGCGCTATATAGTCCAATCAATATAGATTTTTTTTGTAATTAATGTTAACAGATATCTGACTGCGCCATGACTTCCGGAATAACCTGTAGATTACTAAAATAAAAAATCCAACCAATTCTTTTTCAGGTAATTTTTTTAAAAATAATTATTAAAAAAGGGCCTTTTTTCGTTTTTTTTATATAACAAAAAATACTGGCTACATCACTTTACTCATAAAAGACCGTTTGTAGAGAGTTTAAAAACCTACAAAATGGTTTTTGAAAAATCCCGATTCGACCATTTTTTACCGAGGAAAGCCGGAAAAACGCCTAAAACAAACCTTTCTTCAAAAATTCGTATTTCCGTTAATTTTCAATATTAAGTGCTGATTTTTTGGAAGATCATAGTCAATAACATATACTTTGAACTGCCGAAAGATGAAAATTATCGCATTAATAGTTTTTATTCCATCACACTATAAACAAATTAGGCCTTATCTTGCAAGTGCCGTGAATATTGGGCAAATGGTCCGATTTGAATTTTTAAAATTGAGATTAAAAACTACAAATTGTATATCTTCCTCTTTTATATAAGTTTGAAAAACATTGTTAAAAATGCTTGTGAACCTAGCGCTTCTCCTTCGCTGCTGGGTACCTTCTCCTCGGTCGAGTCAGTACATGGCACAATGAATACAAGGTAGGATCACCAGCGATCCAAAATCGGTTTGCTTTGCGCAATGACGTAGCAATGTGACTTCGTGCCAAAATTTAAATAGAAAGCCTGCAATCTTTGTGAATTTTTTGCCATTTTTAAATATTAGGCTTATTTTAAAGATATGGGCTTTTAATATAAAAAATGTTCTTAAACTTCAACTAGTTTTAGAGTCACAAAACTACCGAAAAGCGCTAAACAAATTAATAAAAATACCACTATAAACATACGGCTTCAACTTAATTTAAAACAAATTTTGGCGAGAACCGGTAACGTAGGAGAAGGTGTTATGACGGCATATTACGTCATTTCAATTGTTATGTCAAGGATCAAATTAAAATAATGGAGGATTCGCGGCTTTTCCATTGTTTTGGTGCCTGTGATGTATTTTTTCTATGGTTTAACGACTATTTGGATTGCAAATTTTTCGATTTAATTAGTTAATTTCCTAATGAATGAATAGGTACAATTATATTTAAATCATAGAGGAAAAGATTTACTTGTTAAAGTTGACTTGGAAACAGCTAATATCTTATTGAATGGAAAGTTTGGTTTTTATCTTATCTTTTTGACTTATTACTTGACTCTCCATAGACCTAACATTTGGATTTAAACTCAAAAAGCGTATTAAACGATTAATAGGTAAATTGACACACGCGTGACATACGTAAACCGTTTCGTTTTTATGAGGATATGCGGATTAAGCACGGTTAGAATCAACGAATTCTTGTATAGAAATAAAGTAAACAAATCTTGTTTGGCATAAATATATTCAGGGGGACCAGGAGGGATAGTTCTTGTAAACACACTGCACCGGCAACATTGATGAAACACACTGAATAACAACACTCCGGAAATAATAACTTTTTTAATGTTTATGGTATTGCACCATAATTTACATTTTTATAAACCGATGATTCTTTATTGTTAAAAAATATTTTTAAAGCCGGAAAACTATTTTTGTTTATTATCTGAAGTGACACACAGATATGACATTTACTTTAGATGCTCAATTCGATTGCTGTTGATCAAGTCAGTTTAAAGAACGTGTTATTGAATAATACAACCTACTAGAAAGAGATAAAATGACATCGAAGTGCCGTATAACACCTGATTTACTATAATTTTTTATTAAACGAATGCAGCAGCTGTCCAAATCAACCTTGTTACCGATGCTTGGAACTGTCATGTTAATAAATGTTTATATTCAAATTGATGTTGCCTATATTAACACAAAAACCAACATTTTTGAATAATTTTTATTACATTTTCAAGGTAACTTCCTGATTTTGGTTTTTGAGATTTGGCAATTTGTTTACGTTTTTCCAAAACACAAAAACAAACAAATCACTATATCAAACACCTTGCCTACGAACTGGCGTTGCGTTAATTCTAGTTCTTGAGTTCGGTAAAAACGGTATGTCGCGAAAAAATCCTTTTAGTCACATTACTACGTAATAACCCGGCTATCACGTGACAAACGTCATGCGCAAGATCCTACTTTGTATTCTTTGTGCCATGGACTCAGTACGTCTCGGTCGCGCTAGATTCACAAGCATTTTTAACGATGTTAAAAATGCTTGTGAATGCATTTGTTAAATGATGATAAATGGAGACATTTTTTATTTTTCGGCAAAAAGTATATGTTATTGACTATCATTTCCGAAAAAATCAGCCCTTAATATTGAAAATTAACGGAGATACGAATTTTTGAAAAAAGGTCTGTTTTAAGCGTTTTCCGGCTTTTCTCGGTGAAAAATGGTTGGATCGGGATTTTTCAAAAACCATTTTGTAGGTTTTTGAATTTTCTACAAACTGTCTTTTATGAGTAAAGTCATATAGTTAGTACTTTTTGTGTTATTAAAAAAAAACGAAAAAAGACCATTTTTTTAATAATTATTGTTTAAAAAAATTATCCGAAAAAAATCGGTTGGATTTTTGATTTTAGTAATCTACAGGTTATTCCGAAAGTCAAGTAACAAAAATGACCTTTTTTTGCTATAATGTTTGGACTAATAAATAAATAAAACCCTACATTTAAAATATCCTTTTTAATCAAATAAATGTAAGCGTAGGGTTAAAATTGGTATATTTAAAAATTTTAAGCAAAAAATATAATCTTCAACTTTGTTTATATTTAAGTATTACAAAAATATATTTTATTCAAGATTGCTTAGTTTAAATTATTACTACCAAAAAAAAGCAAGACCAAGACCAAAACTGGGTGTTGCAAGACCAAGACTAAGGCCTTCTTTTGGCTTGCAAGATCAAGACCAAGACCAGGCTTGCAAGACCATGACCAAGACTAGCCCGGACTTGGTCTTGGTCTTGCTTTGCTCATTACTATGTCCCAATAAATTTTGTACGGCATATGTAACGTTCTTCCCACTAATTTAAGTGACAAGGACAATGGACAAAGGTATGATTATATCTATGATTATCATATGTTGTTATCAAACATGCCATTACGTGGACCTTTAATAGTTATTATTAATTACTCACACCTGTGTGAACGTTTAATAAAAAAAAATAATCGTCCACACATAATAATAAGGATACATTACATGTGTAGAAGATTACTCAAATACATTATTCATCCATACAGTGCATATGTAAATTTTTAGTGTTAAAAGAATAAATGACATTTCGCTTTGTAAAATTTTATTTTAGGTAATACGAGTATATCGGGTGCCCTTTTCTTTATTAATATATATTTTTTTTAATTTTCACGATAACTTTTATGTGAAGGTTAAACAAGTTACATTTAGGCGTGTTTATTCTAATTAAATCCCAAAATCTTTACTTCAAACATGGTCAAATTTAACCAGTTTATTTCCGTTTGAGTGTTGATTGGAAAATTGTGTCTATTATTAATATGATGAACGAGTTGTATTTATTAAATTTGCAAACAGTTTTCAATAATAAACATACACAAGTTCATAAGGTGTAAGGGAATAATATGTTTAACTAATGATCCACACATATGTGGGCGAATAGCAGGCGCACATTTACGGGGGGGAGCGATCGCCCCCCCCCATCTCTGGAACTTTTTATTTTTTAAAAACTGAAAGCATTAAAATCACAAAAAATCGATGTCTATAAAAATTAAACCATATACTTAAAAACCAAAAGGTGGAGGACTTTAAAAATTAATAAACATTCAATTCAAAAAAACATTTTTGTGATTAAAAACCTCTGTTTTTTTCATAGCCCTCATATATTGGATTTCATTATGTGATTTTAAAACCTGTGATATAGTTTTTGTAGACCTTGGATTCGCCTCGGTAATCTCATGTGTTATGTGATATTAAAACCTGTAGTTAATTTTTTGTAATCCTTAGATTCAATTCACCTTGGTTTCGTGGTTTCAAAGCCTGTGATATAATTTTTATAACCTTTAGAGTCGCCTCAGTTTTGTCCTTTTAAAGTCTACAGTTCAATTGTCATAGCCCATAGAAATACAACAATATTTTATAAAATGATTAAGGTAAAAGTACCAACCATGAGACACACGTCCCTTCTTATGAGACTATTCATTACATTCCCAAATGTTCATTTTTTATTAAAAGTTTTGGTAACTTTACCAATATCAGATGCAACCCCCCACGATCTTTCTTTTTCTTAAGACGATTGAAGACAATGAGCTAACATCATAAATAGAGAAAGCATTTCATTCATAAACGCAATCGAGAGCTGCGGCCAACATGTTTTTGTTTATTATTGGCGATAGAATGGTACAAGCATAGTTTGTACTTACTTGTGAAATGATAATCCAAGAATCATATCCGTCACTTTACACACTTGGCACTGCCCTACCATTTTAATTTATTAAAAGTACTTACACAAAACTAAAATTTATACAATTGTCACAAAAATTACCTAAACATCAAAAAGCATTAATAGACTAAAACGCCATATTGAATGTGTCATTGTACTAAAAGTCATCCTGACGGATCCCAGGATGTGAAGCGTGTGTCCATATGTGTTTAGAGATTTTATATATTAGAGTAAACTATTTAGATTCGTGGCCAAAACACATAGTATAGTGTTTAGGGATTTTATATATTATAGTAAACTATTTAGATCCGTAGCCGAAACACATAGTATGTAAGGCCAAACAGTCCAGATTAAAAAAAAAATGTGTCCTCTGTCGAGCGAAGCCATGGATTCTAGTTCATTTTTAAACTTTACTTTATATATTGCTGTCAAGGTCATTGGTTCTCATTGGTTCCCTAAGCTACACCAGCGCCTCCTAGTGGGGGTCACTTTTTGAGCAAACAGCCTTTATTAGTTGCTGTCCAAAAAGAAAATAGGATTTTGACATCATTACTTTTCTGTGTTATACTTTATAGTAATAAATATAACAACTATTATTCGTATTAGTAGAGCTTATTTTGATGTAATTTTAGGAATAAATTAAGTAAAATTTAATCATAATATACTATCAAGTAAATAAAACAGAAAGATACTCGGCAGCAACGCTTTACGACAAAATAGTATCTGTAGTAACCATTTTCCCGGGTTTTGGTGGATTTTATTGTTTCGAGTACAGAGGTTCATTCATCGCTAAGCAGAACCTTAGAATGTGCGTTTATGATGCCACGCTTATGCCAAATCGATGCTTTCTTCAGTTAAACTAACAGCTTATTGATTGAAAACATGGATTCGAAGTACAAGCCAAGATTGACTAACTTCTCTGGCTTTATTACATATCCACAGAGAGATAAATGTAAAACCAGAGTGTGTCATAGACAGATTTGCGAAAACCAAAAATTAAAATACGAAATTTATTATCAAATTTATCAAAATATTATTTAATTTAATTTAATCTTTTATGTTAAATGAAATTTAATTAAAAATATTGTTCCTACTATTATTTCCAATTTTTTCATTATCCACTTGTCTTAAAATCTTTCTACAATATACAAGGTGTCCAAGATCAGGAGGGCCAGTATGGGAACTCCGGAGCGGTAAGAGATAACTGGGTAGTTTAAATTTGGCAATGTTACGTTTGGGAGAGTT
This sequence comes from Listronotus oregonensis, assembly GCA_019359885.1. Lineage (NCBI taxonomy): Eukaryota > Metazoa > Arthropoda > Insecta > Coleoptera > Curculionidae > Listronotus > Listronotus oregonensis. The sequence continues at coordinate 18,770 of JAHBCN010001595.1, read as the reverse complement.
CAATAATATGCCGTTGAAAAAATGAAGTTACATTTCGTACTTCGTGAAATATGACGCAAAAACTAAAGTTTTTGATTTTCGTTTTTATTTTTTTACGACTTTATTTCAAGAGTAAGAAAAATTCTAAATATACATTCTCATTGAAACTTTTTCCGTTTCATCTATTGGCGAAGTAAAACATTTCTTACGGCGTTTTGTTTTCGGTAAACCATCATCAACGTCATTTTTTTAAACACGGCCCTGGACTTTTTATTAATTTTTTTTTGAATCCCTTATAATATTATTTATTAAATATGGAACGCCCCTATAAAAAGTCATGTGCGTTCCTTGTCTAGCTCATTGTCGCATATAGAAAATATGTTTATTTAACAGAAAAATATCAAGTGTTATAAATCATTGTAATTGGGATTAAAACTACTTCAAAAAAATGAAATTAACAATCGAGGGCCGTATTTAAAAAAATAAAGTTGAGGATGGTTTAGCGAAAACGAAACGCCGTAAGAAATATTTGACTTTGCTAATAGATGAAGCGCAAAAAGTTCCAATGATAATGTATTTTTAGATTTTTTCTAACTTTTGAAACAGCGTAAAAAAACGAAAATCGGAAATTTTAGTTATTCCGCCATTAAGTATAACCTTATCTTCAACTATGCATGGTCGGCTAAGCAGGATTTTTCCATCACTTGTCGAATCATACTTCTCTAATAATTTTTTACTTTAATTTTAAAGGGTATATTTGTCTTGCCTACATGGTAATTATAAATAACATTTACAAAATTACTTGTAAATGCACTTCTCCATGCATTTCATTTTCATCAAAAAAAAAATCAATACCCCTATTAATTTTATTTTTACTTTCGCTAGGAATTGCGGGTTTTGTTGGAGCAAGGTCATTAAAATTTTTATCATTTTCAGTTATTATAGGCTTAGAGATTGTACAATTTATTCCGTAATAGTTTGTCCAAGTAGTAGAACATTCTAAGTCGTTCTTTTTACAGCGACAAGCTTAACCACGACCTGTTTTAGAGGCACAAACCATAACTTTTAAAACTTTGTCAAGAGCGGCCACTTTGTTTAGTTTCTAGTTCATCCACTCCCGAATTTGGTAATATACTCTTTTTATATGTTTTCCTTAAGAGTGCATTTACGCTACACCTTAGGGGTCGGGCGAAAAGACGCGGAGACGGTGGGCGGAGACTAACAAACTCCCACTACCACAATTTTCGTATAGCAGCATTAAAAATATTATAGGTTTGTTCCAGCACGTCGAAAAACCGTCACCGAACGATCACGCTCATGCGCAGTGATTAAAGTGCGTTCCAACAGAGACGTGATGGTTATCGGACGATCCTGTTTATGTACCAACAAAACTTGGTATCGTTTAGTTACGGTTTCAGAACGGTAATTCTGATACATGGCCTAAATTGAAAACTGTTTGGGTTGACTTGCGCATTGAACATCTTGGCACTGGATTTTGGATTTTTAACAGCTGTTTCATGTTTATTGTTTCATATTTTATCTTCATATGTTTACTGTTAAGATAGGATTATGCAAAAAAGTTAAGTTAATTTAAGTTAACAAAAATTAAGTTATTATAAATTAAGACATTTGTGTGAAAACATGCCAATCAGTTTAAAAATAACAAAAAAATTTAGCATACGTAGGGCAAATCACTGTTAATAGGGTTTTCGTGATTTCTATTTTATTGGTGCACTCTTTGGCAGCTGTCCGGTAATTTGTTAACTTCTTAAATAAATATTTGTCTAAAAAATATATAATTTTGTTACATTTTTTTATAACGCATGGGAAACACGAGTTTCTGTAAGCCTATTTTATGATGTTATTGTGTGGGAGTTTAATTATTTTAAAGAGGAAACGTTTATTTCATTTTATGATAAGGTTAAAAAATTAAAATAAGTTAAGATAGTTAAAAGTTGTTTATCTTTTTAACTTAACTTAATTTTTAATTTATGTGTATAATTAAAACCATTTGATCACATAATGTTTATCTTTTCTTGTGTGACTTTAACTTATTTTAACTTAATTTAATTTTTCTGCATAATCCTAACTTTATTTAGCAAAAAGCGTGCAACGTGCTTTAGCATTTTCTATTTCCTCGCTTGTTTAATTATTCAAAAACATTAATTTTTACACCTCCTAAGCACATCATTAAATTTAATTATCTTTAAAGATGAGTGACGTTATTATGAGTGATATTTGCTGACTTTAATCACAAAAATAATAAGTAGAAAGTAGGGTTATGTTTTTAAAACAAAAAATTCAAAAACTTTTGATTTGACAGTCCCAAAAACGATCCGCAACGTTTGTACTTTCGTACCGTCACGAAACTATTTTAAGGCCGCGCATGCGTCTAAGCGCACCAAAAAACAGTTCAAAGACGATTTCGAAACGATACCGGATTTCTTGTTGGAACAAACCTTATATTTTATTTAGATTCTTTCAAATTCGGTGTATCGATACGATGTTGTTTCTGATTGCAAGCCTACAGGAGATAACGTTTTTCGGTAACTATTTTTCACTTAAATGACATAAATTATACACCATTTTAAAGGTAAGGAAATAATCTATGCCTCTGCTGTAACGGATTTTTGAAATATGAGTTGAGTTAAGAGAAAATAGTATCTAAACATAACCGATTTAGGGTGACTTTCACTAAAGGAAATATTAAGAAAAAAATCCAATTTTAAAAAACTATTACAGCAGAAGCCTAGATTTAAGTGTTGGCTTTCATAAAGTTTTTAAAAATTATCGATAACTTATACCGTTTTTGAGAAAAACACTATATTGGGTCCAATTTTCGCGGCGCGAATGGACTCTTAAGCATCACCCGTCAAGAGTAAAATTGTGAGATGTACACAGCTTGATTTACTTATTTTTGTTTGTTCAATAAACTTTTATTGATTTTAGCAGCATTTTTTTCACAAAAGTAGTACTTTAAATAATTCTATTTTTTCGTAAAGTTTAAATATACTTTTCTATTTATTTTTCTTTTGCCTTAAATAACGCTAGAGTACACTTTATTCCAACTTATATGATTTAATTAAAATATATATTAATCTATTAAAAAAATAACGTCAAGTTTTGTAGTGATTTGAAAGCTTCAAAAATCTCTAAAAAATGTTTTTTCTGTTATAGAGAGAGACGACCTTTTTATGTCACATTCCTTAAATACGTGAAGAAACAACAAATGTCATTTTCAATTTGGAATTGAGTATTATTTAGACTGTTTAGAAAAAAATGTTTTTCTGGTACTTTGAAGGTAATACTAATTGGTTTGAAATAATACCTAGTATACTTTATCATCTGCAAGTGGTAGTGTTAAATTTGTAAGTATAATAAGTAATAAGTAATCTACATTCTGGCATCAACTACAATTTCTTTCCAGGAATTGCATTTTTATTGCTGTACTTACGATTAGTTAATTCGCATCTCCTTAACACTGTTCACAAAATATATTATTTTTTATCAACTTCATTTTGAATAAATCTATAAGTTACGTATATTTACAGTGGTCAGTCACCACTTGTGATCCAACAGCTATGGAGCAACATCTCCCATGGTCCGTTGGGGCTGCGAAAATCTGCAGCTCACCAAGGCTAAGGTTGATCAATGACAACATACAAGATAACTGTACGTCGTCACGGGTTGATACTACCCGTCTGAAGAGTTTATAAGAACGAAACGATGTTACTCACCAGTGCCTACAACTAACTCATTCAGCGAAAACCAGCTGAAGCGAAGGTTAGCGTTATCGTAAGGCAATAGCCGACGATAATTCGCAAGGCGATGCTTGGCCAAGCGATGTTACACTGAATGAGAAGACGCTCAATGCTCGATGTTCAAGTCAGGGCTCCAAATTTTAAAGGAGAAAGCAATACTGTGACAGGGTACGCCTCACTCGGAAAGAGGTAGCGCATGGTCGGTATTACCTTACTACATGCTGACGTCCTCCAGTGGTAGCCTGTCACCTAGCTCGGGAAGGGATATGGTTTTTTCGGCGATAGAGCGAGCGGGTAGACTATTTTTAAAAATAGAGTAAAGTAAGGATGTCAGAAAAATAATATTATACAGGGTGCTCAATTTAAAAACCAAACTTGATATTCTTAAACACAAATCCGATGCTCATTTGTTTTATCTGATGGTAAATTGTGCCTGTTAGGTAAAAATACAAAATTTTTATATTTTAAAGTTTCTTCTAACTCTTAAAATAAAATATTTGGTGGCGCTTCAAAATATACGGAAATACCCTGTACATCTTACTGTACCACGCCTAATAACCCTAAGTGGTTGTTAGGGCATGTCTTTAAAAACAAAGTTTATCCTTTCCTAAAGAACTATTAAAAAAAATATATCCAAAATTACAAAAACATGTTATTGTCTTAAGACATTTAAAGTATCTCTACTATTTCAATAACACTAAAATCTTGGACTTCCATTGTCTTTATTTGTTATTTGTGTCACAACGTTTCGGTTAGTGAAGTATCTCCAACCGTTTTCAAGTGATAACTAAAAACTATTCTTATGAGCTACGACTTATATACTATCCCTTGTTCACCGAAGCTTGACCGACCTTTCACGATTCAGCAGCGGCTGCTAGATATTCGGAATATCGACGCTAGGCTTGCTAAATACATTTTTGTTGTTTACAATTATTACAGCTTCTTTAAATTTTCTTTTCTTCCAGTGGGTTTCTTTATGAATAGTTTTTGCTTCGGACCATTGTATGCGGTGTTGTTTGGACCAAGCGTGTTCGGCAATCCCTGACTTCTACGTTTCACCTCGTTCCGTTTGTTTTTTGTGTTCTTTGACTCTAACTTCGAGTGGTCTTTTCGTTTCCCCGATGTATACCTCACCACACACTCAGGGAATTTGGTAGATACAGTCATTATTTGAAACATTGTTGTCTGGTCTTGTCTTAGTAAGAATGCTTCTTAGAGTAGATGAGTAGATTGTGATTTAAATGCCGTTTTAATATTATACTTATTCGCGATTCTGCGGATCTTTTCTAAAGTTCCTTTAATATATGGAATTGTCATAAATATTTGGTCCTGTGGAGTTTCGTTTAAGTTAGAGTTATTTGTCTTATTTTGCTATTTTTCGATTGTTTCCTTTACCAGTTTTTCACTGTATCCGTTCTGCTTAAAATCCGTTGTTATGTTACCTATTTCCTCTTGCAGCGATTCCTTACTGTTACATAAAGTCACTGCACGATTGTATAGACTACGTATGACCCCCTGTTTTGTTTCGTTAGAGTGATTAGAATTCTGGTGTAAGTATTGTCCAGTGTGGGTAGGTTTTCTGTATACTGAAGTTTGTATATGTCCATTATTTTGCCTGACTAGAACGTCGAGAAAAGGTAGGGCCGAATTTTGCTCCTTCTCCATTGTGAATTTGATACAAGGTCGGAGGCAATTTAGATGTTTTAAGAAACCTTCAAGTTCTTCGTCATTATCTGTCCATACAATGGTCGCAAGCAAAAACTATTCATAAAGAAACCCACTGGAAGAAAAGAAAATTTAAAGAAGCTGTAATAATTGTAAACAACAAAAATGGATTAATATTAATGAATATCTGACAGCCGTTGCTGAACCGTGAAAGATCGGTCAAGCTTCGGTGAACAAGGGATAGTATATAAGTCGTAGCTCATAAGAATAGTTTTTAGTTATCACTTGAAAACGGTTGAAGATACTTCACTAACCGAAACGTTGTGTAACAAATAAAGATAATGGAAGTCCAAGATTTTAGTGTTATTGAAACCATAACATTGTCTAACACTTTCAAGCAAATATCTCTACTATCTTAGCACATACGGCCAATCATGTTGTAAAATATTGTTTGGCGCTTAATACTACCCTGTTGAGTCGCCCCATTAAAGTAAATACGCATTGTAAGATTGATGCACTTCTCAGAAATAGGTTGAAAGGAGAAGCAACAGGGGTAAACAACACCTTTAAATTTTGAAATTTGACGTAGTAACCGAAGTAAAGATTATCATGTTTGACGATTTTATGGTCACAGGAAGGATTTTACCAAAAAATCTAAGAAACTTATTAACTTATTTTATTTTTTAAAGAAAATTCAAGGAATAATAAAATATAGTCAAGGTTAACTCATGGTGTTAAAAATTGCCAATTAAGCGGTTTCAATAATTTTGCATTTGAGTACTTTTTAATTATATTGTGGTAAAAACAACTTATTTGCAGTATCATCATTGTATGTTTAACAAAAGAAATTACGCTGAAACAAAACATAGAATAAACATATTTATTTTTAGTTAACAGTAAACAGAAAAATAAAATGTGTAGTAAACATTTTTCGAAACTAAAAACTTTTTTGTATGCACAGATTGTACAAATTTTAAGAAGTTTATAAAAAATTAATGATAATTAAATAAATACAAAATTCCACACTATACAGGGTGATTCATGAGGAAATGTCAATACTTTAGGTACGTAGTCGGGGTCCAAAAAAACATAAAAGTCTATACAAGTATGGGTCCGCAAGTCCTTCGTTTCCGATATACAAAGTTTTTATTTATATTTTTTTAATTTTTTTTTAATGTTTTGCTGAACATAATTTAGTAACAATAATTTATTGAAAATTAAAATACATATTGTTTAATTATATATTTGTTTTATTTTTTTTATTTTGCTATAATAATATAAGATGCGTCGAATTTTTTTTAAATCCAAATATCTCGAAAACGGTTGCTCATATCAACTTTTAACAAGTATACCTTTTTGACGTAAAAATGACCAAAAAATATTTAATTTGTTTAAAAATGTAATACAGGGTTGTACCAAAAAGTTGGGATTGTTCAAAATAGTAAAAAGACGTGTAGGTGACGCCCCCTACAAGTAAGAGCCGTACTAAAATTAGGTTCGAATCCGTCATACCAACAAACCCCCGTATACCAAATTTCACTCCAATATTTACATTATCATAGATTTTATTTAAAAAATAAAAAAATTAAATAAAAACTTTAACACCCTGTATTTCGGAAATGAAGGCCTTGCGGACCCATATTTGTATAGACTTTTATGTTTATTTCTGGACCCCGACTACGTACCTGAAGTATAGACATTTCCTCATGAATCACCTTGTATACCAGTTTAAATAACTTTAGGTATCAAGAAAAATACCTAAAAAGTTTATTTTTACGCTTTTCTTACGACTATATACAAGGCCTAATTTGGAGAGGAGGCATTTCAGAATCATATGTTTTAAACATTCCTGTATTTCCCTAATCTTGTTTGGTTCCTATATTATTGTCCGGGCCCACCGCTGAAAAGCTGGCCAATAAGAGATAGGCATATTTTTTTTTATATTACTATGAAGTATAGTCAATTCAAAGCCGCACTGCTGCTTCAGCTTCGCGGGTTTAAATTGTTTTTTTTACCCAAAAAAATCGTAAATTTATTTTTTTTTCTTCAATATAACTCAATAACTATTAATTTTAAGAAAAAAAGTATAAAATCAAAATTAATGGTCTAATAAAACTTCGTAATTTTATTTAAATTTTTTTTGTAGCTTTTTTAGTTTTTGATATATTAACGTTTTAAATTTAAAATAAAAACGCAAATATCTCAAAAACCAAAAGAGTTACGAAAAAATTTAATAAACCAAAAATATCCTTCTTAATAAACTCCATAAAAAGGTTAAAAATGCATTTTTAATAAAATAAGTTATAAAGCGGATATAAGGAAAAAAGTTATTTTGACCATTAAAAATTTCGCTAATAACAATATTTTTTTGGTAGAAGTAAGAATACCAGCTCCGATTCATCTTAAAATTTATTTAAAATGTTCTATTTATTAAATGAAACAAACTAATACACATGCTCAAGGCAAGTCGTTATACTTTTAAAACATTTCTATTATTATTTATATCTACTTCTTCTACTTTTCTACATGTAAATATATATTATTATATATATATATATATATATATATATATATATATATATATATATATATATATATATATATATATATATATATATATATATATAGTGTGTCCCAAAATGAGCCTACATGTATTGGTAACTCGGGAACCATTAGAGCTACAGTGTTGGTTAAATTAGGAAAGTTTTAGACAATTTAATTGCAAAATTAAATCTGTTTTCAGATTTTATTTATCTTTTATGGTTTTTGAGATAATTAAGAAAAACCAAAATGGTGCATTTTTAACTTTTGCCTGTAGCTCGCAAACTATCAATTTTACGGTTTTAAGATTACTACATTATTAGAACACTTTTTTAAGAAGAATTTAATTTAAGTTAAAATATTTTTTTAACTTTATTTGTTTTTGAGATATTTACCCAAATTTGGATTTTCATACGGACGCCATATTGGATTTTTACATTTTTGAAAAGAGCTCTTCAAGAGCTTTTCATTGATGTATCACAAGTCTAGGTTTTCAGATTGCTTAAGCTCTAAAAACGATAATTTTTGTTTATTTGATAGTAGGCTTAGACTAGACTGCGTAATGGCCGCCCCGTTTCATAAAAAACAAATGCATCTTATAATTTAAATAATGTAAATGTCAAAATTACCGTGGATTTTATTTCTCGTTTAGAAACGCCTTCAAAATAAACTCTGAAAGCAGATTTAATTTTGCAATTAAATTGTCTAAAACTTTCTAATTTGACCATATATAAATATATATATATATATATATATATATATATATATATATATATATATATATATATATATATATATATATATATATATATATATATATATATAAAAATTAATTATATTATATTTAATATTTATATATATAATATATATATAGTTAATTTTATATTAATATATTATATATATATATATATATATTATATAATTAATAATTTATTTTATATTTTAAATATATATATATATATATATATATATATATATATATATATATATATATATATATATATATATTATAATAGCACGTATTATCAAATACACTCAATTCTATCAACGCAAAATAAAAAAAATTGACCATAGAAATATTTATTGGCATTCTGGTCTGACTACAAAAAAATATAGCTCCTTTTTATCTTGCTGCTTGCTTTATGCGATGTTGTCAAATTGGTTAAATATCCAAATAAATTAATTATATATAAATATTTTATAATTAGTTTAAAACTTCAAAAACAAATGAAAAATACTAAATTAGTACTTTATTGCGTCCATACAGACTTTTTAAACATATGGCGTAAAATAGATCTGCCAGTGATGGTATACGTATTCATGGTCTGTTTAACAGTTTAGAGTCGGCAACGCTGTAATTCACGCTTGGTTTCAGGTTCTTTTACCTACCTACTGTATCTCTGCCTCTGCGAACTGTTATAAAATTTATTTGAATTCCTTTTGTGTATGTATACCCCCAGATACCATAGTTAAGTTGCCTGCAGAAGATTGTCCTTATTACAAAGGCATGCGCTTCTAGCCTCTCCGCAAGGTTTATATGTATTCGAAAGTAGTTTTGATATTCTACGTATTGCTTTGTGCTTCTGCATAAAGTTGAAAAGAGGTAATGCAATAAGCCAACAACCTGTTAGAAACACGTTTTTGATGGCGTGTTATGCTGTTTTTGTTATGAGAATTTTAAATGATTTAATTATTTAACTTTGGAATATGAAAATATTATGCGGGTATAAGGTGGTAACCATATGTTGGATTAGATATAAGATTAGTATGGGCTTTATTATAGGACTAAGCAACGAAGCAGATAATTATATAACATATGGAAACGACCATCTAAATATTTTAGTGCTTAAAAATATTAGCTAAAGAAAAACAAAGTTTTTCTAAGAAAGTCAATTAAAAATTAAAAAAAGTTCTACATAGAATAAAGTAAGGTAAGTTGTAAATAAATTTAAGATATATCGAAATCTTTTTTATCTCTGGCCAGTCCCAGAGTTTATTAATCTAAAGGGGGTTATGACATCCGCCATATTGAAAAACTCTTGTGTGACGTCAAGAAGGGTCCATTTCGGCCATGTTGGATTTTATGCCGGACAGTGGCGTAGAATTGAGGTGGAAACGAAAAACTGCTTTTATACTGACGAACAAAATTTATATTTCAAAAATATAAATGTAATTCAATTAAGTATTGAAATTAAAAATTAAAGCGACAACACTACAATGGCGTACCTTTCCAATGGTATCTACTACATTAAATATTTAAAAAAATGAGAAAAAAATTAAAATGTAGAAAATACTGATGATTGCTAATTTGTTATAATTATGAGTACTTACTCTATTTTTAAACACACTATATTGAATTATTAACACCTTTTTTTTCTTTAATAATATCCACCTATATTACGACGTTTATAAAATTTTATGAGCAAGTAAAGAAGTTTGGGGACTTTAATTATTTTTTATCTTGGAACAGTCCGCGAAGGCTGAGGCCTAGTATGAACGCCCCGTGGGTGGCTGAAGTGTGGTAAGAGGGAGTATATTCACAAGAGACTTAAATTCTGCAGGTAGCAGGTTCCATAGTCTTGACACTCTAGGGATGAAGGAACGAAGAAAGCGGGAAGTTCGGGGTCTCTCTAGCTAAACTGTTAAAAGATGCATAAAAGTTGCACTACGTGTTGCTCTGTTGGGAGCTGCCAGAAAAGGAATTATACTGGCCAACTCGTCTAAGCAGAAGCCGTGAAAATACCTATAGAAGAAAGACAGGAAGGAAGCTTTTCTGTAAGTGCAGGATCAGAAATAGGCTTTTACAAGCTATCTTGAAGATCTTTTTAAGATTACAAAATATCCAACTCCAAATCAGATACTGGAAGCCATAGAAAAATTAACTTTTTTTTAGGAATTTATGACGGTGTTTTTGTATTACTTCATAAATATATAAACTTGTCTATTAACCCTTAATTTATTTTATTTTCAAAACTAAGTATGTTACTTTTAAAAACTAGTTATTTATTTACTTACGGACCATACAGCATCTTGATATTGCAGAATAATAGCAAAATTTTCCACTTTGGCAATAAAATGAATTATTTTATGTAAAAAATGTGAATACAGGTTTATTGCTAAAAAACTAAACTTTATTTGTTTTACAACTACAACACTACAATACATTTACAATTGCAACAATTAAATAAAATACAACTGAAATTTTTACATTTTGAAATAGATATGGAAGAAAAGAACACAGTACTTAGTGGTATTATTTAATAATATTTTGTGGTATACTAAATTTCATATTTTAAAACATACAAATCATTTAAGCATTAAAATCCTACTTAATACAAACACAAAAATTTCATTTATAGTTTGTTGGCAGCCCTTGCAAGATAAAACAAAGAATTAGATCTCGTGTTCTTATTTGGTACTCGAAAGTTTAACTTACTTAAAAGTTCTTCGTAGTCCACTTCATACTACACAATCTAAACAAAAACTTCTTCAGTGCAAGATAGGTTTCGATCAGTTAATTTTAAACTTGTAAAAGGCAAATATAAAAAATATAAATTATATTTTAAAACATGTCTTTTTCAACATAATATACCAAGTAATTGGTAGATCAGTATCCAAAAAAAATTAAATACAATTAAAGAATGTAACTAACCGCAAACTTAATAAATGTACAAAATAATGGGAATAAAATATTAAATACACATTCTGAAGGTACATTAACACATAAGCATATACCTAAAGTTAATCAGTTCTAGGTATAAGCAAGTCATTATTGACTATTTACTTTCTTGACAACAAATAACTATAATTAAAATCACACAAAAATTTCAATTTACTTACTAATAACTGTGTAACTACATTCAGAGTTGTGAAGAGTCACTGGTGGACTTAAAATCCTTGTTTGTGTTATCCGAGGTGTAATAATGCAAACTGAATAGAACTGCTACAATAAAAGAATATTTGTTAGTAATAGCAGCATAGGGATAAATCATATTTTTCACCTTACCTTCTTTTATTAATCGCCTTTTTCCTTTTTGATCAGGATCTCATAATCACCGCTTATGCAATTTCTCTGGAAGACATATAAAAATCGTCTTTTTTAACATGCTCCGAGCAAATAACAGAATCCTTATGGGAAACACAACTTTTTGGTGTATTGCACACTAATTAAAACTACACGACTAAACACTACCAAAAACAATATAGTAAAAATAGTCAAAACCAATAAAATATCAACTCTGTACACAAATATTTTCAACTGTAAAAATAACCCCATATAAAAACTTCGACTTGTGACACGACTCTGTCCACAGCTGAGAATGCTAGTAACTTTTAGAGTTACCCAACAGGGCCGCCAACATAAGCGACCCTTTTCACACCCTCACGTCTTGGACTTTTGCTATCCCCATTTTCGAGGATGTCATAACCTCTTTAGATTAATAAACTCTGGCCAGTCCACCGAGGCTTAAGGCCTAACTACTAAAGGCGCGTTTACACCAAAGTTGACAACTAAAAGTTGACAAAAGATTGTTTTCTAAAAGTTGTCAACTAAAAGTTGCACTTCTCAAATTAGAGCAACAAGTGGAAGATTTTTTGTAGAAAACTAAAAGTTGCTCTTCTTAAATTTAGAGAAACAAGTGGAAAACTTGTTGCCAAAAAATTGGCGCGAAAGGTTTAGGTAGTAGTTCTCCACTAGTTTTCTATAAGTTGCTTGCTCAAAGCGCGCATCAACAAATCTTTCACTTTTAGTTGTCAACTTTCTTTGATCTTTACCGACACTCCGCGGGAAACTAAAATTAAGTGGAAGATTTGTTCCTCCACAAGTGGAAGACAGAAAAAGTTGCTGTATGTTGTAGAAAAAGCAACAAATTGCCGCAACTTGTGGAAAACTTAGTTGAAGACTTTGGTGTAAACGCGACGACACTGCGGGGGAAAACAAAATTTAGTGGAAGATTTGTCTCTCCACAAGTGGAAGACAGAAAAAGTTGCTGTATTTTTGTAGAAAAAGCAACAAATTGTCGCAACTTGTGACATGATATTACCATAGAGGAAATAGAATTTGCATTAAAGAACATAAAAAATAATAAAGCGCCAGGGGAAGACAACATAGTTACAGACGTAATAAAGATCAAAGGAGGGCAACATCTACTGCTAAAGATAAAAGAGCTTTTTAATCTCTGTCTATTCCTGTACCCAAAAATTGGCATTATTCCATTGTAATCCTGCTTGACAAAATAGGAGATAGAGCAGAACTAGAAAACTACCGACCAATAAGCCTCTTGACTAACCTTTACAAACTGTTTATTTGAATTTTAACCACCCGACTAAAAAATAAATTAGATTTCTATCCACCTGTGGAACAGGCAGGCTTTCGTCGTGAATTTAAAACGAATGACCACCTCCCAAGCGTCAAAACACTCATAGAAACACAATCGAATACAACAATGCTTTGGTAATTTGACTTCCACAAAGCCTTCGATACAATGGAGCTAAACGCATAGTGGAATGCACTTCAGGAATGTAGAGTCGACTACCGATATACCAAACTCATCCACAACATCCACTAAAATGCAACAATAACCGTAAAACTACATGAAAATAACAACCACATAACTATTGAACATGGTGTTCGGCAAGGCGACACGATGTCACCAAAGCTGTTTATTACAGTCATGGAGAGTGCATTCAAACAACTGAATTGAAGTCAATGAGCTACAAACATAGATGGCAAGAACCTAAACTTTCGTTATGCAGATGATATAGTTCTATTCTCGGACAATCTAGAAGAAATGCGACTGATGTTGCAGGACCTGCAAGAGGTGTGTGGAAAAATCGGTCTTAATATCAATATGTCAAAAACAAAATTTATGACCAACAAATGGCTATTTTTAAACGGGATTTTTAACAACAATTTTGAAATTTCACTTTTAAAAACTGTTCTAGGATCATTTGCTTGGCAACAACAGTTGTTTAAATAATTCATCTCTATGATAAAATTAGATTTTTTCATAAACTATTAAACCGATTTGGCTGAAATTTTGCACACTTATTATTACCAATGATGCTCTTATTCTCACAAATTTTTAGCCATTTACAATAAATTATTGCAATAGTTATAAACATTTATTCAATATTCCTAAAAAGCCTAGTACTTGGCTTAATTGTTTATTAATTTTAATTCATTAAAAAAAAGATTTTTTTATGCTTTAAAAGTAATAGTAAATTACAATTACCAATTATGTACTAGCATGATTGTTAAAAGTAATTCCAGTATCAATTTAAACTGAAAGTAATATTAAATATTTTAACAATTTGTTCATTTAAATTACCACATATGTATATCAAACACGATACACTAAACAAATAAAATATTTATACTAATATACATCATACTCGCACTTCACTCTATTCAAACTGCTTTCTCAGCAAGTTCAACATTAAATGAATCTCAAATAAAAACTTCTTTTTATCCTTTCCCAAACATTAAAGATTTTTCTACAAAAAAAGTATAAAAACGGTGGCGCCGTGTTTCAAGATGCTCTTTCTGGCTGGCCAAAATTCCGGCAAATTTTCCATAAAAAAGGTAATTGAATTTTCCGTAGTAATTCAATTATTTATTACATAATTGAATTAATTTCGTAGTAATTCAGTTACTTAATAAGTAATTGAATTACCTTCTAAGTAATTAAATTACTTAGGATTCGCGAAAATCAGTTATCAATTACGATTACATTATCTTATTAATTGATAATCCAAATACAATAACCTTTTCGGTAAAGTAATTGAATTAAAGTAATCCAATTACTGAGAAGTAATTAAATACGATTTTTCAATTATTTTAATTCAATTACCTACAGCTTTGCGCGTATGTGTGTTTGTATAAATTAGTAGTTAGATAACTATGGTTTTTTTTAGGTGATTATGGTTTATTTTCTAATTTTAACAAAAAAAAAATTCATCATGTTAGTAGTAAAAAAGTTATTGCCTACATGGTTTTAAACAAACCAAAACAATTGCAATAATGTCGCAAAAAATTATTTTTAATTTGTCTACCTATTATTAACTGTCTTTTTTAAAATAATATTTTAAATCAGACAAAAGTACACTTTGCTTATATATGATCTGAATATAAATTACGAAATAAAATTGTACTCTTCCAAATGTTTGTTCTAGAGGGGTAAAAATGTAGTAAACTCAACTAGCAGCTGTCGATGCTGCAGACTTTTACTTTTACAAAAATAGATCCTTTAGGGTCATAGGCGTACCCAGCAAACTTAAAGTAACTATGGGCTTATCACTTATTTACGGCTATTCCATACCATTAATTTAGTAATATTGCTGACTATTTTAAGTATTAAAAACATATATCTTAAGAAAACAGTGCAAGGTCCATCAACATTTTTCCGTAAGTGACATTATTTTTAAGTTAAAATATTCTGGTTTATTGTAAAGATCGAACGCTGTAAGAACAACACCGATACGTCACGGTTTTATATCAGTTTGCCATATGAGACCGTGACGTATCGGTGTTGTTCTTACAGCGTTCGATCTATACCAAATATACAGGTATGTTTGGAAATAAACATTTTTTTTTTGGTTTGTTCCCACAAGATATTTTGTGACATATATAGAGATACAGTTTTAAAATCTGCACATTTTTCTGTCAATTTTTTAACGGAGGTATAATAAAATTAAGCTACCCATAACTAAAATAATTTTCGTGTACACCAACAGGGTGAAGTATGTAGGAGGTTTCATTCACCATGCCTCCTGGATTTACCTATATTTTTAGAAAAAGTCGTTTTAAAATTGCTTGCCGCGCAAAAAATTGCTGGTGTAAAATTACTTATTAATAATTTAGTATTGTTCATTAAATTATTTATTAATTTATATAATTATTAACTTTAAATTTCAAAAACACAAAACTAGCTCTTTTTTTGACTTGGATCACAAGAAACTGGCAGAAGTGAAAATTCTGAAGATATATACAAATATATCATGAAATTAACATATTACTTGGCATAAACATGTTTTCTTCAATACTGGAGCCCCTGTATGTCTTGAATAGCAAATCACATTTTTTAACTTAGATGATTAGTCAGGCTTTTTAGACGTTTAAATTAGTATTAAGGAACAGGGAAGCTTTAACTTCCATTGACTTAAAAAACAACATACTCAAATTTTAAAAAATCGTTCGAGAGCCAGAATCCCATGTTATGTGTGTGTGTGCCATGTCATTTGTCGTAGTATTCAACTTTAAGTAATATTTTATAGTCCATTGGAAATAATGAAAAAATCATGAAAATCCAGAAATGTTTTCTCCATCAGATTTTTTTGCACGAAGTTTCAGTTTAAGGTATAAATAACCGGAAAATTACTATCTGTACGCATGAAATGGTGTGCAATGCACTTTAAAATGCACTTTTGTGTGATAAAGTGCATTTTTTGGTATTTTTTTATGCCTTTTTTAATATAATTGATCCACAATAAATAAAACTTCGATTATTTTTATTTTTTAATATAATTTTAAGTATAACAAATTGTTTAGAAACATTCATGTTGCATTTTGAGCCATTTGGACCAAAGAATTGCATCAAAAAGTACATAATTCCTATGCTAATATGAAATAATTACATACAATTTTTATTATTTAAAATATTAAGAAAAAATTTACATCATCTTTTTTTTTTGAAGGAGGCTCATTGTAAAGAGAGTCACAACTGGTGTCTTCATCAGTATCGTCCCTTTCGGATCCATTATTTTCGATAGGGCCAATTAAAATTTGTGGTTCAACTTTTACTTCTATAATTTCTGCTTCAGTAATTAAAAAGTTAGGTAAAAAGTCTTTTATTTTCTCACTATTTAAGCATTCCATGCCTTTACCACCGTCCAAGTATATAAAGTCTGCTCACTCTTTTGATGTCGCAAAAATACCGCCGTTGGCCTTAAAAATACTCGGCCACGGGTAAACAAACAAATAGGTGCTCCCACACGGCATTATATGCCGACGACACTGCCATCATTGCAAGCTCCCAAAACCCTACTTTAGTCACTCGCCGACTTCAAGAGGCGACAAATAATCTCCATGAATTCTGCAATTCTTGGAAGATTAAAATCAACCCTAACAAAACCCAAGCGATTCTTATTCATCGCAGACGCATACGCCCGGAAGACAACGTCATCCTAAACAACCACGCCATTCCCTGGACTGACACTGTCAAGTACCTCGGAGTCATTCTTGATTCTCGTCTCACGTTCAAGCCGCACATCGAAAAATGCTTACAGATGGGTCGCATGGCCCATTCCAAGCTACTACCACTCCTACACAGGAACAGCCCGCCAACTATCAGAAATAAACTTCTTCTGGTAAACTCAACCATTCGTCCAAGTATGTCTTATGCCTCCGTAGCCTGGGGCTAGCGGCAAAGTCATACATCTCAAGACTCACCTCTTTTCTAAACCGCATGTACAGAAATGCGGCCAACGTCCCCTGGTTTGTACGCAACATGCAAATTCAAAGAGAATTCGAACTCACACCTTGATTCTTTTATCAAAGAAAGAGCCAAAAAACTCTACCTCATAGCCGAAAACCATCCAAACCCTCTGATCCGAGGACCATCTGGGTATGATCCAGCTCTCCAAAGGCCCCACAAAAGACCAAAAATTCAAATTTTGGACTAAGTATTCTTAGGATGGTACCCGGTACCTACAGGAAGGACCGGGTACCACCCACCCTGGCCTCTCGGCCTAGCCATTAAAAATCCGATTTCTGGATTGTCCCGAGTCACTGGGGCAAGGGCCCCAGCTTCTCAGTCACTTCTTAAACCCCACTCCGGTAAGCCAGATTTCAGGCTAAGCCAAAAACTTCAAAACCCCAAACAACCGTGATAGCCAACATGGCAAACACGTAGTGAGGACTTGCTCAGCCAAAAGGAGAGCGAGGGGTGGTTGGCAAGCCTAGGGGGGGTTTCCGGAGGGCCTGAAGCCCTACGGGATCCTTCCAGGTGGGACCCTTACTATAATAGGTGCTCCTACCGCGTACGTTCAAAATGAATAGTTTAACCCCCGGTTGATTATATTATTATTTTTATACGAGGGGCGTTCGATTAGGAATATATGATATTATGAGTGAGATTATTAATGTTTGTATTATGTATGTTTTTTTATAAACCATTATTGACAAATTGGTTACTGTGGTAACAAAGAAAATAAAAGACGGTAGGTTAAATTACACAAAAATATATTTATTAAAAAATTTCACGGATTTTTTAAAATGTTAAGTTTTGCACTCTTTATTACCATTTTGGATGTTAAATTCTCTGTTCGCAAACTTTTGTATAATGAATACGAATTTGTGTACAATGATACGAATATGATTTTCAAAAATTTTGGCATATACTTTTTTGAGAAAAAGTTCATTAAATTTATATCCCAATTTTTTAAGAACAGTAACTATTAATTTGTCACAAAAATATTTTAAAAATTCAAATAATTCAAAAAAATTTTTTTCCCTTTGAGGGTAAAAAATTTTCAAAATTTTTTTTAAAACTTCAGAATAAGGTGTTGGTTTTTGTATTTCCCAACATTTTTAATTTTAAAAAAAATTTTTAAGACAGTCCTGATTTAAATGACGAGTTGTAAAAATCGGTAGTTGTTTTGTTGTAATTATTTTCATAACTGTAAAACTGATGAAATAGTTTTTCTTCATCCAAAATAGTTTATCCAAGCAAATTTTTTTGTTGGACATGAATCAGGCTGTTCCAAAAAAAAAATCACTGTAGCGTCAAAATCGCTGATTGACGCTTATCCCCCATAATGGATTAA